>CM051497.1:1295047-1342181 GCA_028031935.1 Paedocypris micromegethes
TTTTTTTTTTTTTTTTTTTTTTCAAAAAAAGTATTTTCTCACTTTGAAACTTCAGCTTGTATTAGTTAATCTACATATAAACAACAAAAAAAGGTTTGTTTACATATTTGTAACACCCTCCTCTACCTGTTTTTGTTACAAAGGTGATATTTGTGTCATTTTGACCCTTCAGACAAAATGGGAGGCTGAAAAGAGTCTTTCTTTGCAACATTGAAACATAATACAACGCTGTCTCAGACTCTCACACTCTCTCATACATTCACACACACACACACACACACACACACACACACACACACACACACACACTGTTTTGGGGAACTTTTTGGTTATCTGACACTTATTAAGGCCCTTTTAAAACATTATTGATGTTCCTCTGAAACGAACATAATATAAGGGTTAAAAGCCAATCTAGAGAACTTTACCATCAAAAAAGAAACAAAGATTCACTGATCGCTAATCAGGAAAATTATTTAGATAATTGCCTGATGTTTTAAACTGTGCAGCTTAACTACAGTTTGACAAACTACATAGTTTAAATAAATTTAGAGGCATTGCAATATTGTCTGCACAAATCTCCAGTCTTAAATGGAAACAAAGAAATCATTGCAGCACATACGAGTAAAATGTGTTGTGTAAATACTGATTGCAAAAACAATTTACAGTAAGTTAAGATACAAGATTCTTCTAACCGGATATAAAAAACCAGCTAATGTACAAAAACATTAAACAAAAATCTGATTAAGAATCAGTCTACGGTGAAAAAAAGCAAAGGACGCGCTGTTTCTTTCCAATTAAGTCTTCTGACGTCAACCCTGTATAATTCGTGTCCGCTTCGTCTATTCTTAGAGACACCACCAACTTCCCCAGCAACATCGCAATCAGAACAACCGACTTGCGTCAAATCAAGACTTTCAGAGGGAGAAACAGTTTGACCATCACCAACCCGGCTGCTGACATTAAGTCGTGCTCAGGCTCCCTTCCCAGCATTTACTCTTTTAAATGTCAGAGTTGGTGTCTCCACCCACAGCAAAGTAGTCCAGACCCGTTGGCATGGATCAAAAGGTGGGAAAAGGCCAGGGCAGTCATTATCACCATATAGAGAAACTTTCAATTGGCTTAGAAGCATCAGACGAGCTCCAATGAAAGGAAAAGCCAGCGGGGATGAGTGACCTGCGAGAGATGTCTGGGGAGGCGAGCACCTCTAATAAAGGGGAGAATCGGGAATAGGTGCCAAAAACAATGATCAGTCGTCACAGAAAAAAAGCAAAAAACTCATTCCCAGGGTTTTCATCCGAGCAAGTTGTAAATCTCAAATTATTAGATAGACTTGGAACGAAGCAGGACGCTGGGCAATTTGGGCAGGTGGTCCTGTGACCTGCGACCACGTCCGCACTATGACGGAAATCGCAGCTTCTAACTGGAGCAGATGGTGAGGAGAATGCAGCCAATTAAGATTTATGGTCGACCCACACGCATCCGCTCATGAAGTCCACCTACATCAACATGTGATGCAACCGCACAGCGCTCTGCACAGCTTGCCTGCTCAGGGTGTAACACAAACAGACACATACACACATGCAGAATCGACAAATAAATAAACCAGTTGAAAACACGGGGCTCGACCCAGCGAACGTGCAGGATTTCACGCAGCTCTGTCAATGGAAGCTGATTCAGCAGCACGGAGAGCGGCAGGGACAGCTCGTGTCAACCTTCCATAGTGTTTGCAATGCTTGGATAATGTCTTATACTGAAAAACCACTTACACAAAATTGTACAATACGTTTCCTAGTACTTGATTGCTTTGTTCAGAACTTAGGATTTTGATTTTCTCAAAACACACATACAATTAGAATATGACACCCAAAATCGCGCAACATTTGCTTTCGTTGTACAATAAAACAAAAACAATAATCTATGAATTTGTGAATTTGGAACTTTCTGAATTTATTGTGTATAATAATACATATTATTATACATGTGATGCATGACAGTTTCAAGTTTTTTGTTTGTTTGTTTGTTTGTTTGTTTGTTTGTTTTGCTTGGAGCACCTTCATGAAAGTACAGAGGTGTAACAAGTACCTGAAAATCATACCTGAGTAAAAATACGGATAGCTTACTGTAAAAATTATCCCATTACAAGTCATACATTTCAAGAAGACTTGAGTAAAAATGATAAATTATCTAATTTTAAAAGAACTTACGTGTAGAAAAGTATCTTACTTGTACTTAACTGAACAAGAAAATATGGTGACTTGTTGCGCACCATCACAATGTAACTACTAAAATGTAGTGAAATAATGCTCAATACAAGTACAAAGTAGACAAAATAGCTTAAGTAAATGGACTTTGCTACTTAAGTACTTTACACCACTGTGAAAACATCACACGAAACTGAATGTGGGAGCGTCTGAACCTTCTCTTCTTTATTTCGTTTGCTGATTGGAGCAAATGACTGTATTTGTCTTTAGATTAAAGTCTGATGTATGAGTCAAGCACAAATTGAATAAGTAAAACACAGAAGCAAACCCACCTATGCGTCATGTCTAAAGTCGGACTGACAAGAAATGAGGTCTGAAAAATAAAACATGACTGTGGGTTTATTTTCCCCAGTAATAAATTCCTCATCCGAAATGAGAAGCGTTTTAATTAATGACGCACGGGACGCCTGCAGACCGAAGGGAGTTTGCTGTGTACCGTCATGGAATCGCCACACCTCGTGTGTGCTTTTGAAAGCTAATGACGCAGACGAAGGCCTCGGGGGCTCGTGAGCAATGGAAAGAAATTAACAACGCAGCTTGAGAAATGAAGGATTCCTTGATTCAACAAGAATTAACGCTGGGGGTAAAGTCGACGCATGACATTTCGGAAAATTACCCTGCCGCGCTTCATAACATCAGTCGCGTTTATTTCATATTTCTTTTATCTCGCTTTTATGGCGGCGATGAATGCCATAGCAGGGACCGAGCTTTTTTTCCGAGCTCTTTTTCCGACCGAGCCGTTTTATTTCCACCCAATTGGGGGGGGAGATGGGATTTCGGCAGGGTTATCGAATGAGGTCTCTTGGGGAGAGATTAAAACGATAAGCGGCGTAGTTAAATGCTAGAAGTCATGATTACAGGGAAATAAGACGTGTCTTGGAGAGACAATGAGAGAAGTGGAGGGAGATGGATCATACGCTCTAACACACACACACACACAGAGATGTTGGCGTGGAGTGTTTGGGGAGTCCCTGACCAGTCCAAGTCTTCTCTCTAATTGCCATGAGTCCGCCTGAACTGGAGCTCGACCTTACACACACACACACACACTCAGACAAGCCCCCGCATTTCATCCAGCCGACGCGTGCCTGCCATAGCAAGACGAGCCACCTCCGAGTAAAAGACTGGGCGCGGTGTGTTAGTATTCAGCGTGTGCGGCTCAACCTGGCCGTTCCTTAATGAAATTCCAGGGTGATGTTGACAGCTTTCCGGTACGCGTGTGTGTTTTGTGTGTGTGCGGCCACATGCAATGCTGTGATTATGACATCAGGGCCTGGTCTTAGATGCCTTGGAGATTTCTGATGGCATTTCGCAAGCCGAAGCCACTGAGACTAAACCATGTGGAGAAGCGTGGAATTCTTGCTGTGCTCTTACATTGATGGAGTAATTGACAGAAACGCATCGACTATTTCACGCTTGAGCGCAGACTCCTCACAGAAAAAACAAAAAGGCACGACTGAAATCCGAGGACCACACGGGGCGTATTGTCTACGTCCTATTTGTCTTCAAGTTCTGATCAAAGTTATCGAATACTTATAACGGCATTTTATTGTATTTTTTATTGTCTGATAAAAGCAAAAACTGAAGAATCATTATTTTTGATCCCAACATCTATTCTATGTTAAACAATATTGGAAGAGAAATTTCAGAAAAATATACTTCATGTTGTTATTATTACAGAGACTTCGTATGACGCTGTCCGTGGTGCTGAAAACGGTTCCTGCTTGTTAAAGATGAGCAAAGGACAAATTTTCTTCCGCATAAGAAATAATATATATAAATAAACGTGAACTTGTTTGTGACGCTGTCTGTGGTGCTGAAAATTCGTTCTGTTTGTGTTACTGTCCGTGGTGCTGAAAAAGCTTCCGCTGTAAGAAATATGATATATATATTTATATATTATATTAAGATAATATAATGGATGGATATTACGTGTGTTACCAAAAATAAGCCCTAGTCAAGACCACATACTATCACTGCTGTCCAGCCGATGACTGTTTTAGATACGGTTGTTTATTGTGAGTGGAAACTTTTTCAAGCTTTATGTTTGGTTTGTACATGATGAGTTTGATTATCCACTTCTCTTCAAGTTAATAGTCATTTCTACGCATTTTCATCAGATTTAGTTCATAACATATCTCATTACATTGCTCTGTTACATAAGCTATGAACTGGATTTGAAGAAGACATGCCTTAAAAAGCTCATTTAATGTTGAGTCACTACTGTTCAATGAAATCATTCCGGAAAAAAAAGCCTTGGGAAATTTTTCGACTTACAAACAAAGCACAAACAACATTTTTAAACACAAGCAAAGACAAACAACATTTCAGGTAAAAAGCTGTACACTTAAAATGTTCAGTTTAATTATTGAATAATTGAATTAGTAGTCATAGATATAAATTTTATGTTGATATGATTTGCTATTATAAATTGTAATTGTAATGTACTGATTAAAATGATTAATTGATTGAATGATTGATTGATTCTATAAATCAATCAGACATGTCTATTGTTCTATGGTCAGGATGCTGGAAAAGCAGGTTACACAACAGAGTTAAAGTCATTATTCATGGCAAAAGATGTGGCCTTTAGTGCCGGTGAATTTGAAGCCAATGAACACTTCAGATATCTGACCTTTTCGCTACAATCCTGATTAGTCGCGGCATGTTACGCTAACGCACTGATGATCTTCACACAAACCACATCTAAAATAATAAGCCATGGAATTCAAATATCTAAAACGAGTGTGTTTTTAAAGAATTATACTTGGTTCAAAATGCAATATTTTAGCTTTGAAATCCAAACCGAAAGCAAGAAAAGGCGAAATGTTCCCCCACATGAACTTTACACAAATTGACAAAAAATGTGAATAAATCTGGACGCAAGTCACGCATTTTCCAGGTTGCTATATGATATATAGGTTACTATAATATATATATATATATATATATATATATATATATATATATATATATTACAAATGATTAGATTTCAATAATTGTGGAGTATATATTAATGTAATCTTTTTCAATTGAAACAGAACTGATTCATCTATGTGCTTAGCAGAGAATTTCATCCTCGGTGTAGCTCTGCATTATTATTTACTTTTTTTATTCAATTATCCATGTTTTATTAGATTTTTTTTTTTAATTATTCAAAATAGTTTATTGCATATTTTATTAGATTTTTCGACGTTTTCCCTCTCCTAAACTGTGATGAACATGATGAACACAATCAGTGGAATGCATCAAAGTTTCCCTTTTTGCCATTCATCTTAAGAAAGGAAATATTGTTGGATGTCCAATCAGTATTATTTGTTTCAACACTACAGGTTTGCAATAACACGAACTATTCAATAATTAAGCAAGACAGAAACTCTTCCCGTCTTCCGGCCTCACGCTCCGTTATGCAGAAATGACCTCAACGCGCCACGTTAAACGGAGCCAGAGAGAAATCTCACAACACGGGCATGAAACATTTCATTTGACAGTGCGGGAGTCGGGCGCAGTGTTTCGGAGGGCAAGATAATCTACACCTTTCCTCCCTGTCCACCCACTCCGAACCTCTTGATGTACCGGAGTAAAACAGTCAAAGAGACAGGCAGACTCCAATGATTCAACTCCCCTAGGGTCTCCGCCAACATCCGTCTGAGCCACAACTTGCCCCTGGGCGAATCCCTAACAAGTCTTTTGAAAGATAAATAACAACTTGTAAAGAGCGGAATGACATGAACGTTCACGAGTTTCGAGACTCGACACATCACAACTGGGGGGAAAAAAAGCATAATTGCAGTAATATCTGTGACTGACGGTTTGGTTGTTTTAGCACTTTAGTGAAGAAAAAATAACACTTGCTGGAATAACATAATAAAATTATGGAAAATATTTTCACCTGATAAGATTGCGTTGATATAGTGAGAAACAGTTTTGCTCATCAAACCATATATTAACATGATGATGCAGCATGATGGTTTATGGTTAATGTTACTCGATGACCTTTCTTCAGTTCAACTAAATGTTTTGGGGTTGATCTAAATGGAGCAACATGATTTTTGTTGTTAATTTGACCTGATGACCTTGCTTCAGTTCTACTAGTTTTTGGAGGATTTTTTTGCTCTCCTGCTACTGTAACCTGTTACGTTGTAAGCAAAAGAAGGAATTTGTCTTAAAAGGACACATTATATGTTTAAACTAGGTAAATAGGTAAATATCACCGTCAATATGTGAATGGGGTTTGCTATTGTTCTCCCTCTGCAGCGCTTTTGCTGCCTGGCTGTGATAAGGACTGATAGAGATGATTGCAAGTGGAGTCTCTTTTTGAGCAAATTATGTGTATATGTTATGCTAACAAAATATGTATAGAGGTGGGAGGAAAAAAAACACGTTCTGATACACGTGGACAAAACGTAACTTGAGAACTAAAACAAGACACAAATTCCGCCTTATCAAACAACATTAACAACATTCAAAATGCCGAAGAGGACCAAAGTTTCTGCTCAAGTGCTGTTTTTTTATGAAAGTGTTCTAAAATGATGCCTTTTTACATGTGAAGAGTTGACTTAATTTGCCTCAGAATTCTGACATGAAGGGGAAATCATTCTGGCCCAAGTAACGATTTCGCCATTACTGCCTCCCGCTGGAAATCATGCAATCGACTAAACAAATGTTTATTGTTCTGAGAACATGACATTGTGGTAATTTGTAAAAGCTGTTCCATTGACATGATTTTGATATGTTTCAACACAAACAAAAATGAATTGTTACATTTCCATATTACAATTTGTGTTAATGTAACATGCACCAAACAGACATTTTTTGAGTGTAGCTACGTTCACTTTACATACACTCCAGCTCAAAGTGACCCAGAAATAGAATAAGCTGTACAAAATACAACTTTATAAATTTAAATTTAAAAGCAATTTTTATTTTGACACATTTATTTACACACATTTTTTTCTCGGCATGATGTGCAGCATTTTTCTGGTTTCTTATGTGTTTTTAACGTCATTATATTGTGTCTAAGTATTGTTTTAAATCATGTCATTTTTATTTTGCTATTGTTAAAATAATGAATGACTCTTAACTTTTTAAGTATTGTTTGAAATCCTTTTTGAAAAAATAATTTAAGTATTGTTTGAAATCTTTGATTGACACATTGATTTCAACTACAATTTTTTTAAGTGCTTTATAAATAGAAATTTAAGATTTCATACAAATCTGGATGGATGGATTTGATTGATTGATTGATAATACATAGATGTATTAATGAAATATGGCACGGGCGTTACGGAGAAATGGAGTCTGGAAAATTGCTCATAAGTGAGTGAGAGTGTAAATGTGAGAATGCGAGTGTCACCAATACAGAGATGTGTTCCCCACCTTCTTTGTCTGGATTGGCTCCAGTGAGCCAGAAAAAAAAGCAGAAAATGGATGGATGGTTGAACCCCACTAATGGCATTTTAGGTACAATCTGGCAACGTTTGACTGACAGCTGTCACTGTGTTGAGTATCAAAACGATGCATTCAAGTTTTTGAAAATATAAAACACAAATAAATTCAAACCGACAGACGGGTGGTCAGCCATAGGTGTCTCCATAGTAACGTCTCGGGACAGACAGTTTCCCCAATTGGCCGTGGCAAGATGGCAGACGGGAGACGTGTGATTGACAAGCATCGGGGACTTTTGGACCACTGACGGCTGGTAGAGGTGCACGGAGCCAACGGCCAATTTAAGGCAAAGTGTGAAATGGATCACACTACTTAAGATATAAGGTTTCAACTTAACTGACCGTCTCCACCTCCTCTCATGAATCATTTGGATTCAATAAAAGTGCAAATGTCCAGGATTGTGAAAAATAGCAGGTCCGATAAAACGCTCATTGGTTGAACAATTAAAACAAAAAACTTTACGTGCAGTGTTTCGGTGCATTGTTTTCTAAATGTACATTTGCAATGTAAGATCTTGACAGAAAGGCAATTTACAAAACTTTACAATTTTTTACAAACGAGCTTTTTTAGAGCATTATTTGTCAAATACATACAAAATTGCTCAATGAACTTGACTGAAACGACAATATAAACATGCATTTGAAAATTGAATGTTCTGTGTTTTTTTCTAAATTCACAATTCTAATATTGTTCAATCGACTTGATCTAATAGCAGTTTAAACGTACGCTTTAAAGTTCCAATTTATTTAGTGCATTGTCTAAATTATTTGTCTAAAATTCAATTTGCTCTATAAACTTGATTTTAAATCAAAATGTAATCTCATCGTTATTATACAATTACACTATTGCTCTATAAACTTGACCAAAATAACCAAAATAATTTAAAATTCAATCTTTAATCAAAAGTGTAAGTATTGTAGTGCTTTTTTTTATTCCCTATGCATCAACATGACTGAAATAACCATTGAATCTTTATCATCAAAGCAAAATGTAATTTTTTTTTATTTGAAAATGAAATGTATTTATTAATATAAGCCACTTATTATACACTATACAGTACTAATAATAAATATCACTCCAATAAACACAAGAACTGCCTCATTGGTTTCTAACCTTTAATACAAATAAAACAGGATTCCAGCCGGGCTTCTTCGATGATCTTTCCTTCCCGAGCAAACCAATTACAAGATCGGCTATAAATTAATCTCAGGAGGCAATTAGCATGCATTTCAAAATGCCATTAGCATCTCAAAAGCGAGCGAGAGGACGAGAAGAGACTTTAAAGGACTCAAATAAATAAATCAGTCACGCGTAGGTCACATCCTGACTGGTTAAGATGTGATTTAATGAGGGTGGGTGGGGTTTTGGGACGAGAGGGGGGCGTTTCTTCTCCTTCAAGACTAATTATGAAGATGACGATGATAATAATACCGCCACACAAAAACGCGTTATCATATCATGCCTCTTGACTGGAGGGTGGACGCAAACGCTTGGTCATTCAAGCCAGCAATCGGAAAGAAGCCATAATAGCACATCAATATTAATTGATAATAATTAATTAAATCAATGCATATGTGCGGTTGAGAGGGTGTGTCCCGCCTCAGGCCCAGAGATGCTCGCCGTTACCCAGAAATGGAAAAGTGGTCCCAGAAAATATGAATAGACAAAATATCATTAAATAATAATAATAATAATAATAATAATAATAATAATAATAATAATAATAATAATAATAATAATAATAATAATAAATTAATTAAAACTATATCAAAGAAAAACATGAAATATTTGCAGATATTTTTCTCATGCAGAGAAAAATATCAATCACAGTACAGATTCTTTTTTGCAACAATACAGTAGATAGTTGTATATAAAAACCTTCAAATACAATAGCTTTGGCAGAGGTATAAAGAGTACCAGACAGCCATACTTGAGTAAAAGTACAGATAATTATTGAAAAAATAACCTCATTACAAGTAACATGTCACCAATTTCAAAAAGACTTGATGCAAAGTAGCAAAAGCACTGAATTTTGGCACAAAAAACATCACAAAATGTCTAAAATCTCCATTTTCTTGTAACTCTTGTTGTTATTTTTTTTTTCAAAACTCTATCTAGGTTTTGTTTTCTAACACAGAAACAAAATGTAACACCTCAATGCTTTAAAAATGGTAGAACAAAATACGTAGATAAAAAGAACAAAAAGTCAGTCTCAGTCAAACTGAAGTGTGCAAAGAAAAAAAAATTGTAAAATAAAATTCCGATTAGTAAATTATATATGATATAATAAATTTAGTAAAATACATGCACGCCTCTAATTTACGTTCACGTGATATAGCTGATAATTAGCTTCAGTACCTTCAGCATCCTGCAGATGGTGTTATTGCCTCGTTGTGTACACATCTGGATACCAGTAAAAACATTATATAATTGATGTAGTGCAGCTTTTTGTAGTTCTTGCTTTGTTTGTCTTCTAAGTTTGAGGCATGATGTGAACGCACAAGAACTGCTGTAGTTATTACAGGGTTTCTTCCAAATCTGGTTATCATAAAAGGCACAAGCCTGCAACCATCACTTTCCCTGTGAGTCTTTCTGAAGGAAACGCGTTCTAGCTCGCACATCTGTTGCACAGCAGGTCTTTGCTCATTTGTTATGGCGCCTCTGGCATAATAGTTGGACTAAATGGCTTTTGGCTTAAGAATCAGAATTGGACCAGATTTGCTGACTGTAAAGACGAGAGCAGGCCATGTGCCTTTTTAATTATCAAACGAAAGCTCAGCTCTGCTTACTGCTGAGTAAAGTACCCATATCCATTATTCAAAAATAAGCATTGTGCATTTGAAATTAATAATAAGTTAAATAATCACTAACGTATATATTATTCCAAATGCGTATATTGTGCAAAAAAAAATCTCATGTGCAATATCATACAACTACTTTTGTACTGTTCATAGTACAGTGCATGTCCATTTTGTACCGTAAATGTCTCTTGCGTGTTGCACTGAATTGAAGATGTTCTTTTCATTGTATCATCCACATTGTATATGTGCACAGTGACAATAAAGGCTTTCTATTCTGTTATTTCCATTCTAAATTTTCTCATCCCTCCATTTGTTTCCTAACTAACTCACAGGAGGATTTAGCATCTTTGACGCTCAAGGTCTGATACTGTACATGCATAATAGGAGTCAATTTTTAAGTCAAAAAAGAAACTGTAATATGGTGTTAAATGTATAACATTTCTCAAGTGTTAATTTAACTCTAGAGAGTGTGGAGCTGTATAAACTCAGAACAAGCATTGAAATCAACTCTCTTGGAGAAAAATCAACCAATAAGTGTTGAATTTTGAACATAATTTGTGTCCTTTTTGGCCACTTTTTAGCATCCAAAGAAGACCTTTTTTTACAAAATAGACAATTTTAGTTAGATGTATAACATGTGAACAAATGGAGACTCTCTGGAGAGTGTAGAGGTATTGCCATTCTAGAAAAGTGCTAAAATCATTGCATTGGAGTTTGAATCTTGATTCAATCTTGACATTGAATTTTGACACTTTTTAGAATCAAAAGGGAATCGTGTTATGTTATTAAATACAAAACATTTTCAGAGTGTCTATTAAACTTTGGAGAGTGTGACAATATTTAAACTCTGAAAAAGTGTTGACATCAACTCTTCGGGAGTTAAATGAACTGATACATGTGACACTTTGAATCACTTGAATAAAAGTGTTACTTTAACACATTTTAGAGTAAAAAAGTAAACTTTAATTTAGCATTACATGTGTACATATTGTAGAGTGTGGAGTTATATACATTTTTCTTGCACAACACACAGACATACACTCACGCCTGTAATTACATTTTAAATCTGGAAAGCATTTTTTATTTGTTCATTAAGACAAATTGTTTAAAAATACATTTTCTATCTTATTGTATATCTTGTGTGTCTTGTAAAATTGAAATGAAAGTCGGATTTTTTTTTTCCGAACCTAAATCCGGTTAATCCATTATGGAGGTTTATTTTTTTTTTTATGAACACATTTTTAAAAGCGGAACCATATACACTAAATATACGTAAAAAATGTGTACTAGTATATTTGTAACAATTTTTGACACTGTCAGGCACAAAGCAATAAAGGTAAAATAAAAGGGTTTGCACATATATGTTGTTATACGCCAAGATCAGTGAAATAATTCTCTATAATTTCTTTCTTTAGCTCAATTGTTATTTTATTTTAAAACCGTGCTCTCGCATTCATTTCTGCACATTTTCAATCATTCTCATGCGTTCTGCTTTCCTCCGCTCTTCCCTTGGATCCCAGAGGCAATCGCTCAAACTGGGTTGATTTTTGCGCAAAAAGTCATTGAAAGAGTCTTCACACTACTCGCCGTACAGTACTACTTTCTCTTCTAACCTTCTCTTCGCGATGACCACATGAAAACCTGAATAGCATCAAATGTTCACGGCCAAGACATTTTTATGAAATTTGCATTCGTGAACCAAGGTACTACTGTATTTCCTCCATATCCCGTAATGTGTAACATAGAGCATTAAAAGGACACACGTTTAATGCTCTGACCAACTGAACCATAAGTCTAGAGTAAACTGCTGACATCCCAACACTTTTAAACACTTAAATGCAGAGACGGAAAAAAAGGAGATAACATAATGAGAAAAAAAAAGTCACCTTTTAGTGGCGATTGGATAAATGGTGGAGAGCTGGCTAAGGAATCATGAGTGATTAATATCTCGATGCTTGCGAGTCTTGCGCTATACGTGGCTGTTGGAGGGGTTTCATTCCCTCTGTGTAGGAGGAGGTGGATGGGAGGAACAGATCCATCCTCTGATAACCTGACACCGTGTGCCCACTCTGCGGGGTCTGAATGCCTCACCGCAGCCTCCGGACCCCCTCAACCGTAATCCTCGCTCAGTCACACCTGTCTGCGTCACTCGCTGCACAGGAAAAATGCATCCAATATATTTTCATTTTGTTGAAATGCACTGTCCGAGGCACAGGAGCACCACTGGATCACTGAGTAATTCCTTTATTAAAACGCTAATTGCCTCCTCTCACCTCCCCTTCCAAAGCTTTTTAAAGGTTGCTTGAGAAGACAGTTGTAATAAAAAAGTACCATCCAAAAAATAGATGCTTTATTTATGCATTGGTCTAATTTTTACATTGACTTTTAATTGATAAGTTGCCCTTGTATTTATTTATTTTTTTTTTTTTAAGAAAAGCTCTTTCAGCTAAAGCTCGTCATGTTTATTGAGAATACAGGAATCAATTATTTTTTTATAATAATTTTTGAAAAATGCTAAAATTTTGTGATGCATAAATACTATAAAATCTTACTGTTAAAATGTGCTTCTTTGCTTTTAATTAAGTGCAGCTATTTTTACAGTTCTGTAACCAATTTTCCATTTCTGGGAGCTGGAGCCAATCACAGCATCTCTGGACCCGAAGGTGGGATGCACTGGATCAGTAACCCACCAATCACAGAGCGGGAGACACAGACATTCACACTAAACATCTTTAAAAAACAATTGATCCATATCAGAACTTTAACTCAAACATCCTTAAAACATGAAGAATATCACGGTCAAACTCTCCCATAAAAATCCATCACGCCTTCATCCCTGAACATGCTATGCAAATACAAATGCATTCTGCCAATAGTAATGTGGCACAGACCACACTGCTGGCACACACACACAATTTGAACCTCCAGCTCATGGAAAGGGGCAACTGTTTTACTCCCTTGCTGTCTAACTGGCACCTGTTGAGGCACGAAAACGTTTCCATGTCTAGGACCTGCCATTTTGAAGCATTAGTTTGGATGAGTTTTACTGTCTCATTCAACATAAAACCAAGACTAGCTCCTTGCATAGCTTATGACATCATCATCATCATCATCATTTCTGTCACATTGGATTTCATTAGCAGATGTTGATAAGAACTGCAGAAAAAATGCCCAACTCCGCCACTGCCACCGATGCTTGTGATGGATATGACCATCACATCAAAGTGCTGATTTCTCTTTCTGGATGGTTCTGTGTGAGCGTTCCTGCCTTTTATCAGCTTTCTGCTGTTATCAGGGTCTGCTATTATAATATCAAGTCAAAGTGGAGACCCCAGGCTTCACCAGTCGCCACGTATTTGTGAGGCAATAAATCAAATGACGGAGCTTTCCCCATCCCGCACCCCTCTCTCTCTCTCTCTCTCTCTCTCTCTCTCTCTCTCTCTCTCTCTCTCTCTCTCTCTCTCTCTCTCTCTTACCGTATCTCCATCCATTTAATTTAAGCCCTGTGATGAAGATACAAGGACACTCCAGAAACATGATGTTATTACAGCACAACACTTCTATAAGCCATAGGCTCATTTCACATATTACGCCTTTTCAACTCTGAATCAAGAATGAAACTGAATCAGCTGAATGAATAAAGTATTGTTCTTCCAAATACGTTTTAAAACCCAAACGCAGTGATGGTTCAAATACAATCTTGAAAAATCTATCTGTTGCGAGCGCATCTGTCCCGACCCACTACAGGGAAATGTTAATAGAAAACAAAAAGCCGACATCGTCTTATTGCATGCGTGTAATAACTAAACTGACCTCGTGCAAGCCTACCTCAGGCGGAACAAGCTGCTGGTTTGCTGCAGAAACACCGTTTATTATCCTTTGCCGGTGCAGGCGACTCCGACCGACAGAGAGAAGGATGGAGCGAACGAGAAAGCGCACGCAAAAGTGAGGGGAGAGAGAGAGAGAGAGAGAGAGAGAGAGAGAGAGAGAGAGAGAGAGAGAGAGAGAGAGAGAGAGAGAGAGAGAGAGAGAGAGAGAGAGCGAGGAAGGAGAGAGAGAGAGAGAGAGAGAGAGAGAGAGAGAGAGAGAGAGAGAGAGAGAGAGAGAGAGTAGAGCGAGAGAAGATGTCTCTCTGAGAGAGACGACCCCGATAGGGAGGGAGAGAGAGAGAGAGAGAGATCAGATTCCCCTGTCTCCCATAAAACGGTCAATCAATTAAATTACACATGTAGCAGGTAAAGAAACCCCCAGAATAAGCGCACTAAGCGAAACGAACGGGAATTTCACATTTTCACTTCAAACGCGTCCGTGGGGTTTAAACCTGGCCAGGCTGAAATATAACACGCGTGTCGTTTTATATATTAAGCATAATCCCATTAAACGTATCCTCGTGTAATAAAATATGAATTACTAAACGCCTGTGGCACCAATGAAACGGCGCGTTTTGATTGCTCGGCCACTGTCATTAAATCGAAAAAGTGCGTAAAGCGCCACTGCACGTGCAGAATAGCCGGAAACCCCACAAAAAAAAAAGCCAGGAAGAAGAAAACATAAGGCACATTTTCCAACAACTGATGTGGCGAAGGCTCTGCGTTTAGCCCGCCCGACGCGCCCGTGACGCACATTGTGTGTATATAAATGCATCTTTCACACTGGGATCTGCATCTTGCATCTCGCCTCTGCTGCTGCTGCTGCTGCTGCTGCGGGCCACCGGGCGGATCTGTTTCCCACTCCGAGCACGTACCGCGCCCCTGTCAGCGCGAGCTTCTCCACGCGCGAGCAGCCTTTGACGTCACTGAGTGGCACTCCGCCAAGGCGCGCGCTCGATCAATCACTCACGTGCACGACTGTAGAGCAGCATCAGCACCCCCGGAATCTCCAAACGCCAGACACCAAAGGCACGTGAATGGGGAGATGGCGATTCATTCAGAAAGATGGCACATATAGTACATTAAAATCTCAAGATCCATATAGAGAGATATTTTGGGTCTGTTTTTTGTTTTTTTTTTTCCACGATTTTCACGATTAAACTATGCGTGACTTCAAAAGCATGGTGATTACTTCCACAACGCAGTGATCATCTTTTCACTTTGGAGGAGGAAACAACAGATTGCGAACACGGCACCGACACAGATACTAGGCCTTATAAGCCCTGACAGGCTGATATGGTGTGTGTGTGTGTGTGTGTGTGTGTGTGTGTGTGTCTTCAGGATGGATTTATGCACTGTCGGCAGGATCACTGTGGCCTTGCAGGAAAGCTTCAATAAAGATGGAAGATCTTCCAAAAAAATCAGTAACATACGCCTTCAGAATAAAAGGATGTGCAGCCCAAGACACCGAAACCTGCTTGGTGCGCTGCTTGGTTCTGATTCAGTACTTTGATCTTGAATTTGATTTTATTCAGTATGGTGTATAAGTCAGTCGACTCTTAATTGGGCCGCAGGTTAAAGCCAGCAGCCTCTTTATTGGGAGAAATCTTAAAGTACAAATCACATCTCATAACGCAAATTTGTGCCACTTTATTGGGGCGACTGTGTTTATATTTTCGTTGATATAATGTGTTCCATAATATTATAGCAGTCAAATGGGATTCAGTCACGATGCTTCTCACACACTCCATTTCCCAGAATCCTTTGCGTCTTAATTTCCGATTGTGATCAGCTGTTTCTTGTTTTCCCGCATTAATGTCTCTGTTTTTAAGTGGTTCTGTGAGGCCATTTGTATGTGGAAGCGCTTTGTTTTAGATGTTTAGATCGGGGGTCAAACATGATTTGGCCCGAAAAATAATTTGAAAAAAAAATTGCTGCAAAAATTCAATGAAAAAAATTGCTGTTCTAAATGTGTCCACTGACTGGCAATTATGTTAAGCAGGCAAACTTTTTATAACAGGCGAGCAAGTGATGGGAAGTTGATTCAGACCTTTAATTCTCGAACAGTAAAGTGAACAAATCATTTTGAGTCATTTGTTACCCTTTGGTTTTTACAGCAATAACAGTCTAAAAACATCTAAAATCATGTGGAAAACTTAGCAAATACGCACACAGCACATTACCATGATCCACGTCCTGCATCTTCCTTGCCATCTTTGTTTTAGCAGCGCAACTTGATCATGGTCAAGTGACAAGTAAACAAAACGAACAAATTATTTTTACCTCAGTTGTATGGTGTGGTGAGTTAGCTCGAGATTATTATGTGGAAATTCTAGAAGAATTTCTTCTAGAAGCCTAGAAGAGTATTTTGTTTAATCCCAGATAGGCTGTGACTTAAAGTTGTACAGTATGTCTTTGAATACTGTACACTGAGATGAAGTGTAACAAAAATAAATGAAATTGCACCTATTTTTTCAACGAATTTGAAGTGTTTTGTAAAGAGCCCTAATTGTGACGTGTTCAGATTGTACCAAAGTAAAACAAAATAAACACATCTGAAGTTGTTCATATTCTTAAGTTATTAAACGTTGATTTTACCGGTCCGGCCCACTTGGGAATAGATTTTCCCGTGTGTGGCGCCCTGAGCTAAAATGAGTTTGATACCCCTGGTTTAGATGATGCTTAGCTCCTATGATTGTGTCGCTTTGTAGGTCTGCGTTTGACTTTGAGGGAGATGACGTAAATGTTGCTCTAAAATGACTCGATAAAAACGACTGAATCTCAATAAATCGTTCAGATTTGCGAATGTCGTACCCTTGTGTTATGTTCTTCTTACTGGGACGGTTTGTTTAACTTCAAGAGGGTTCCAAACCTTTGAGACACTTGGAGCAGGTTTCCTAGACAATTGGGCGTGGCAAACCTTCGGGCGTAGCCAGACGTCACTCTTTTGTAACCTCTTTGTGGTTACTGTATATACGCACTTCTTGAACGACTGGATTTTTATTCATTCTACGTTTGCCCTGCATGAATCACACACACCATGGCAACCAGGGTCTAAATTTAGAGAGCTGGACATTTCTGCTTCCTTGTAATTGTTTCTTGTTAATAAAGCTCTAGCCTTTGTTTTGAAGCCCCAGGGATTGGTGCATTGGCTGCAATCGTGTTATTACTGCAGCAGGTAATGGGCCGGGGTCTATTTTTATCCCGACGTCAGACATACAGTCATTTAAACCCAAAGCTCCTAAAACATACTGGTAATTGAGATGATTCGCTAATGACGAATGATCACATGACCTCATCGTCATCTCAAGCCATCATCAGGCTATGAATGTCCCTGAGTCTTTATGTGAACTTAAGACATGGCCCTAAAAAACGACCCGTCGATGTGACATGAAAGATGAATTTGTTTGATGGACGGATTGTGCGTTATATTGCACTTACCGAGTTATATTCACTACTCCAGAATAATCTTTTGATCAAGTCATACTGTGCTCATTTTTATTCACTTTGCAATAAATACGTTGTTTTTATTGTATATTATGTACATTAACAAAATATTGACATTATTTATATTTTTCAAAAACCAGTGATCTACGTCAAGATTATTAAAAATTGCCATGGTATCGAAGTCTTGAGTGACTTTCTGCGTATTATTATTGTTATTATTATTATTGTTATTATTATTATTATTATTAGTAGTAGTAGTAGTAGTAGTATTTTAGTAAGCTTATTTATCTATCAGTGCTAAATTGCTGATCTTATTTTTTATTTTTTTTCTTTAGGTGTAATTGCCATGGTCATCTGACATGCTTCCATTCGCCCATTTTCAGAAACCACTTTAATGAAACCAATTTTGGAGATAAAAACAAATGTCAGATGCAATAAAAAAAATTGTGTACTCAATTTAAACAGATCAAGAAAAAACGATGGGATCTGCAGTCTACAATCCAACTCACGTAATAGAGATGTAAAGCCAGGCTCTGTTTTAAACCTGATGCGTTTGGTTGTTTGGTTAAAAATGATAAACACAGAATAAGATTTGTAAGTGGATAAAGTCATTTTCTAAAACCAGAAACCAGAAAATAAAAGATCCTCTCATTTTTCATCCTCTCACTTGTGCCTTGCTGATATTAACCGTTAATAAACCGTGTGTGAAGCCTCCAGATGATTTGTATGCTTCAAGACGTTTATGCTGCAGCAATTTACATATTATGGTCAAGACCTGCTGCTTTATCAATGAAGAAGAAAAGGAACAGATAATCTGAACAGTGACGGATCCGTATGCCCATTTACAGTCTGAGCAGCTAATCTTAAACTGGCTTTTATTGATTGCTAAGAGAGGAACGAGACATTCAGCTCAAATATGACTGAATATATTAAGATAGTTATAAAAAAAATAGGTGACAAAATAAAATACATTTTAGAATATGAATATGTAAAAAAAATGTCTGTGTTGCACAAGAATATTAAGATTGTCATTTTCAATTAACCCATTTTAAAAGATCAATTATTATATTATTTTGTTTTTATGTGTGTGTGTGTGTGTGTGTGTGTGTGTGTGTGTGTGTGTGTACAGGCAATTGGGTTACAAATCACTCCTCATTTCCTAGGTTTTACCTATGGGCACTTGTGGGGACCTTTGGTGGAGACCTGTGGGCACTTGTGGGGACCTTTGGCGGAGACCTGTGGGCAGTCGTGGGGATCTTTGTTGGAGACATTTGGTCTCTTGTGGGGACCTTTGGGCATTTGTGGGTACTTTGGTGGGGACCATTGGGGACTTGTGAAAACCTTTGGGAGCTTGTGGGGACCATTGAACCAAGTTTAAAAGCCTCTCTATGAAAAAAGTGTGTAAAAGTTTATTACAAAATACTTTTTCAATTGCGTTTTTTTTTTTTTTTTATAAATTTGAGCCTCTAAAAGACTGTGTGTTGATGTGTTGAATTTTGTTGTAAGTTTGATTTTAAAAGTATACCATCATTAACCTTTAAAGTCTCAAATTATGAAATACCGTACCACATAAAATCTCTACAGTCACTGTAATCAGACAACAAGATTAAGGCCAACTTACTAACCTGACTTTAGATGACACTGGGTCACTAAAAGTACATACTGCACAAGCGGTGAAGCTCTTTACGGTCCCTAAAATCCACCATAAAATCAGTGTATAGAGCTTATTAAAAGCTGCAGACTCTGCAGTGTTGTAACTCAGGAGGAGACACAACAATAGCGTTGCTAATCGATGAGTCCGAGGCCTCAAATCAAAGGGTTATGGTCTTGTAATTTTCATTCGCTCAGTGCCAAAGGACAGGTCACTAAACATGGGCAGGTAAAGCAGTTTTAGCTCAAGAAAAGGTTGCTTGTCTACATTCACGGTGAACAAACGAGAATTAATCGGGTTTTAATCAAAGCTCGTATCCTTTGCAAGAACGAATGTGGTCTTAAATTATCAACACCGCAGCTTGATTTTGTCGTTTTTTTTTTCTTATTTGGCTAATGTCTTGTGGTTAGCTTTAATGTCATATTACTACTAATGTGTCAAAATAATGCAGTTTCAGATTGTGTGTTCACACTGCTCCGGGTTTTGTGATTCTGGGCACTTTAGATACTGCCCCTAGTGGCCACAGTCACTTATAAACATACGCATATAAAACCACACCAGCGTAGGTTGTGGGAAAGGAATTGGACAGTTGAGAAATTAAGAATCTAGAAAGAATGAATCACAACTATAAAAGCGACACACTGTAGTAAAATGCCAAATGGGACGGCTAACATATTCACAGAATTTTACTAGCTAAGTCAAACACCCCGAGTCAAAATGCTGCAGTCGACGGATAAACACCAATGCATTGTTGAACACACTAGGCTTTGTGGAAGGAGAAGCGGCGTGAAACAGATGGCTGAGCCAGTCGGGAATGATCCTAGAGGTAACCCTGGGAATCTCAACGCCAAGTCTTCCGTTTAATAAAAGTCAAAAGCAATGAAAGCGAAACATGCCATTTCTCACAAAGGTGACGCACCTTTTTGCGTCGAGGCTCCAGAAAAGAATCCCCGATGTATTGAACCGACAAGAGTCGTCAATCCCGCTCCTGACAGCCCTCGGGAAAAATCCATCATCGTTCCTTTAGAGCTGCATGATGTAACCGCAAGCACTCATCCTCAAGATCCACTACTGCTCCCTCCATTCTGGGCCAAGCATAAATCAGCCAGAATCTCTTCAGGTTCGGCAAGGGAAAGGTCGGGACCCAAAGAGAACGTCGGGGTGAGAAAGCACTCAAGATGCTGTCAAACGGGCCATTAACATTAGCGAGCAGAGCGGCCGAGATTTAAACCAGTGGGTTAGAAACAACACATCGCCGGTGGGATGGAGATGGTGGTGCGGCAGAAGGAGCCTCGAGTCAGCGGAGAAATTCACAAGGAAAAATAATGTACTGGGGGTTTCGTTCTAGTCTAGTTAGACAGGAATATTGATATTGTCGTTGTCAATTAACCCATTTTAGAAGATCAAATTAATAGAGAGTTTGCTTATTTTATTGTGTGTGTGTGTGTGTGTGTGTGTGTGTGTGTGTGTGTGTGTGTACAGAAATTTGGGTTAAAATCGCTTCTCATTTCCTAGATTTTTCCTTTGTAGGAGATTTTTTGTAGGGACAATTATGCACCTTTTGAGACCATCTTGTGGGGACCGTTGGGCACTTATGGGGACCATTAGGCACTTGTGGGAACACTTTGGCTCTTGTGGAGACCTTTGGGCATTTGTACTTGGTGGGGACCATGGTGCTCTTGTGGGGACCTTTGGTTTAGATTTTTGGGCACTTGTGGGGACCTTTTGTGGAGACCATTGGGCTTTTGTGGGGGCGCTGTTGGGCACTTTGGGTCTTGTGGAAACTTTTGGGCACATGTGGGGACCTTGGGTGGAGACCCTCTTTTGGGTCAGTCTAATTCATATTCAAAAATCTTGATACTGTAAATCCATTGTGTCACTGGACCAATACTGCAAAAGCATTCCCTTCAACATAATAATAATAATAATAATAATAATAATAATAATAATAATAATTGAACCTTTATTAGTTATTTTAATTAATATAATTATTCGTCGAATGTAATTAATAGTCATTTTCAAAAGCGATTGAACTTGGTCTCCTTGCTTTTATTTTTTTCATAGTTATTAAGTTGTATGAATTGTTCTGGTTATTTTATATAAATGCTTTGTGACATTCTGTGTCTAAAACGTCAAACGCTTTGTAAAAAAAAAATGTAGCTTGTAATTGTTTTGCCGGGAAAACCAACAAAAAAATGTCTCATGACTGGTGAATTCTTAATGGCTAGTGTTATCATTTTATTTGAATACATTTCTCCTGAAAATTAAAATTATATTTTTCTCAAGAATCAATCTGGGTGCTTTCCAAATTCATTGTACCAATTTCATTGTTAACTTGTTGTACAAGGACACTGAAAAAAATTCCATTTAGCTTTTCTTTCTTTGTTTATGCGCTGTGACAATTTCTTTTGGACCAATCAGGACATGCTAAACTAAAATACATTGTCCACATTAAATTCACATTTAGGAATGAAAAAGGAATCATTGACTGATGCATTTAGCAAAAGCATCTTACAAAACGAAGAGCACGATAGAAGTCATGAATTAAAGATAAAATTGGCATCATGTTCTGTCAAGAAGACATTTATTGGCAAACAAGTTGGCCGTTTGTCTAAATCTGATTAAGCATGGCTTGTTAAATGACAAGTTTGTGTCGCACATTTCGAAACCGATGCTTAAAACAATAGTGTTCGCCTAGTTAGGAGGACGTAAAAAAATGCAAAGCTTATAGTCTTCAAAGGGGCAAAAAAGCGACTTTAGGTGGCATGATGAAATAATAGAAAAATCTTGGGTTTAAGGTCTCACTGTAGATTCCGTGGCAGATGAAATATGTTTTAATTTGCCAAGCACTGGAGGGGCCATCGATAACTCACATGTGAGAGAAAAGCTCCAAACGGGGGCAACCATTTTTCTTCCCTCTCCGTTCCCTCAAACTGGCAGACTGGAATGTTCCCATGGAAACGAACCATAGATGCATTTCAAGATGAGCTGCATTCCACAACTGCAAAGAAATGATCTTCAAATATTTTTTATAATGTATTAGTATTACAATAGTATTATTCATAGTAATACCCGTCAATAAAAATAATAATGGCAATGCTATGACCCAGAAATGGATGAAGCAGGTAGAAGCTGGATGACTGAAAAACATATCTACGTTCTCTTCCTGGAAGCAAAACCATAGACATTTGAAATTGTCCTGATGGAGCTGATAGACAGATCAAATCTACTCAACATTATTTTAAATAAAAAAATGATGTTTGAATTCTAAGAAATTAAAAATGAATTCTAATGAATCATTTCATTGTAAGTATTAATCATATCAGTATTATTTACATATCTTTAAATGTATGTAATATCATAGTTTATGATTCATACAATATTTATATAATTTTATGACAATATTTTTAAGTACTTTTACTTATGGACATTTGTTTAAAAAAAAAAAAAAACAATTGCAACTGTGCGTGTCAGAAAAAAAATGTATTTTAGTCAGTGTGCATGAAATTTGCACAAAGTTGCATAAAACTGCAACTGTAAAAAATGTCTAATTATAATCTAACCAAAAAAAAAATGCATAAGCACTAAAGGTTATACAGTCTGGATCTGAGGTGGACGGTGCTTGCGTTGTCTAAAAATTTCTGCATGTTGGAACATTCCAGACATCTCTTGCTGACGAAAAGCCACAGTTGGAAAATGAGATGTCAGGAATGATTAATCTTCGCACCATGAGAGGATGAGAAATGAGGTGATTCTGGGGTGAAGAACAAAAAAGATCTGGAATAACAATAAGAGAGCTTGAAGTTCATCCACGTCTTACATTGAAGAGCACTAAGCGACGTTAGAATCGTGTGTCTTTCAAAATAGTTCCAGTCTTTTCAGTTTTTTAGTAAAGTTACATTTCGACAAGTTTAAAAGAAGAAACACAAACACGCCTTCTCAATTCTATTTCCCTCAAATGTGGGTTTCCATGACAACTTTATGAACAGATCCTGTATAAATTATATATTTCATCATCTTTACACATTACAATATTAGACAAGTGATACTTTGTTGTTCGTGTGCTGTTTTTTAGTCAGTGGTGTAAAGTACAAGAGCAAATGGACTTGAGCAACTTTTACTCTTTACTTGACTACATTTGCGATTGAGTATCTGTATCTTTTGACACTTACCGTTACCTGTTACATTGTGATTGAGCGCAACAAGTCGACATTTTTTTCAATTCCATTTCAATTTTCAATTACCATTGAAAATCCAATTTAAATGATGATATCGCCATCTGCAGGATGCTGAAGGTATTGGGTGTTTTTTATCAGCTAAATTACATGAACGCATATTGCCGGTTGCTCTCTTTTGCACATTTGAGTTTGACTGAGACATTGGGGTGTTACATTTCATCTCTATAATAGGAAATCCATGTTGTTTACTTTTCTTGGTGCTTTTTAGACTAAGTTAAGTACAACTTGTTTTGGTTGTTTTAAAATTGGATACTTTACGATTTTTACTCAAGTCATCTTGGACTTTGTAACTTGTAACTGAGTCATTTTTACTGTAGTGTATCCACACTTTTACTCAAGTATAATTTTCAGCTACTCTTTACACCACTGTTAGTGTGCAAGCATTCACAGTCATGTTGTGCTAACTAAGCCGCTAATGAAAACAGCTACAAAGCTAAGCTAACAACTCACTTCCATTATTCAGTATTGAGACCTGGGCACTCCAAAGTTTCAGCAGCTTTTTATTCAGGTTAACGGGAATAACTGATCTTCCGAGGGACCAATAACCTGATGGCTAACTTGTCATGTGACTCCAAGATGCCGCTCAACGGATTTTTCACTGATTTGTCAGCTGATCCACAAAGCAAAACGCTTCGTCAGACTGAATTACGATGCGCTAACTGAGGATTCCATAGATGCGCTAAACGCTTTCTCCCTACAAGTCGACGGAAAGCAAAGAGATACTGACAGGCCAGTAAACACATTACTTTTAGTGTCACTGCGCATTAGTGGAAACGAAAGCTTTTCTTGCCGTCTTGATTGGGGAATAAAATGACTTTTCAAAATGATAATCAATCAAACGTCGTTGCATTTTTAACAAACCGAATAAAATCCACCGCTTTTTTTCTTATTTTATTTCATTGTATTTTTCTGGTGATTCGCTGCCCCCTAGTGGTGAATGCCGTTGTGTTCATTTATGGTGCAGGGATTTCCAACCACTCTCGCCATCTGTCTTGAAAATTACCGAAACTGAAAATTTAGCCCAGCACGCCTCTTATCTTCTGTCCAGCCTCCTCGATTAGCAAAACTCGTCGGCTGGATTTTGTTTTTAATCGGTACTTTAGATTTTTTTTGCATATAGAAAAGCTTTTCTTTTCTTTGCCATGCGTTCTCTGGGATAAGAAACCCTCGCCCTATATTGTTGCAAACCAATATAATATTAATTCAGTGTGCATACTTTATTTTTTATTTGATTGATTTAACATTTTCTTTTTGCAGCGCACAGTTGCAATGGCAAAAAAAGAGTTCTACTTTATTCAATCTATTTTAGTTTTTTTTTTTCTTTTATTCTTTTTTTAAATAAAAGGCAACAATTTTTATTTGCTTTTTAATCCTGATATTTCAATTTCTTGCTGAGGTTAATAAAACATCCTGCGTAATGCCACTAGTTAAGTAACAAAGAGTCAAACCAAAAGTTCTTTAAACGTGGTTGTAATCAACCAGAAGTGAAGCCTCAATAACATCTAAAAGTCAAATACTTCAAAATCAGTGTGTGGCGGTGAGTCACAGATAACTAAGGCAGCCTGTTAAAGTGTCCTGACTTTGAGCCGTTTGCTGGTTCAGGCCAGGGATGGTTTGGACGTGATCTGTTGTTTTCAGTCGACATACAAGGTCCTTGTCGTTCAGGCCAAGTGCCCGTTGCTGTAGGTTGAAGTGTGAGGCTGAAGCCTGTCACTGCCGGCCTGAATCACGGCACTGACAAGGACACGGACGACGTCTGGCATAAAGTGACATGATGTGAGTCATTGTGTGCCCTGCTACCACTGAGCGCCATGTGCTTTTGTCAAAGCGAGGGGTGATGTGAGTGTACAGAAGCAAGTGGTGGGCGTTCCTTCAGCCATTCCTGGAGAAGTCACCCCGAGGACAATTGAGGTCAGAAGGTCAGTGATGAAATGACCACCTCTGCTTGTGCTGAGATTAAGGAACCACGGTGTCTTATTTTACCCACAAAGATATTTGTGATGGACACTTTAGATTCCAGAGATGTAAATGGCTCCTGCAAACAATACTTTAGTAATATTACCTACAGTAAAAATGACTCCATTACAAGTTACAAGGCACCAATTCCAAGAAAGCTCAAGTAAAGGTTGTAAAGTATGGCATCTAATTTTAAAAGAACTGCAGTATTTCACTCGTACTGTATTTAGGCTCAAGAGCACCAAGAATTGTTAAAACAAGAAATTATTTATGAGGTGACGCTGATACAGAAATGAAATTTAACACCTCAATGTCTCAAAATGGCAGAACAAAATTTGGTAGATAAAAAAAGAACAAAGTCTGTTTCAGTCAAACTTTATTGTGCAAAAAAGTGCAACCGCTGATTCACGTTTACTTGATTTAGCTGATAAATAGCATCCAGTAATTTTAGCATCCTGCAGATGGCGATATCACCTCGTCAAAGATGGCGACTTGTTGCGCACAATCACAATGAAAAAAAATATACAGATACTCAATCACTGATGTAGTCAAGTAGAGAAGAAATGTTGAAACTCAGCACAAGTACAAAGTAGCCAAAGTACTCAAGTAAAGTAACAAAGTCCATTTACTCAAGTACTTGGTATTGTGAACTACAAAAATACTGGATGGATGGATGGATCCAATTTGACAACCAGAAATGCTGAGATTTACTCAAGGTCAGAAGTTCCGCATAAATGAAAGCAGAAAATGTGACCTCACTCAATTACTAATTTCACAAAACAAAACTGTTAAATCTTTACACTTTATTGTAATTCCTTTCCCATCAAGAAATCTTTAGAGGTTAGCAATCAACTGGATGTTGAAGTCTGGCTGAAGGTCAGAATGTTTGAGAGCAACCAGAGGCCGCGGAGTTGAATAAAGACCACTTGAGTGCCCACTGGAGTGACCCCAGAGTGACCTCTTCATTACCAACCTCGAGTAATGGCTGACGCAGCACATGCAGCAAGAAGAAGTGCAGAACTCACCCGGTGAACCACCTTCTGTAGGTCTCCATTGAAAAGCTATTGATTTTACCATTGATCCACTCATTGCAAAGTCAATGCGAAGGGTTGAACCCACAATGTCAAACAATTCACAGCACAGTGAGTCCATGAGTCGTGACATTGCTGTGGTGATGCCAATATCTGAGGAAAGTTTCTACAGTCTGTTGAACAAAGTTGAACAAGTGCAAACACACACTGGGAAAAGGACGAGACAAGATTTTAGCAGCAAAGAAACACGCGTAGATGTAAATCACGTGACGGAAAGTTCTTAAGTTCCTGTGAGACAGATTTTCAACATGTATTAATGAAGAAAAAAACCCAATAATAATATATTTTAATGTCTATTATCAAGTTCTGGAAAAATCAACAAACACCAACAAAGACCAAAACACCAAGCGTAAAAAAGAGAAACACCAAAGGGGGATGGCAAATAAAACAAAATAGTTTAGAAATCTCAAACAACTCTCAAAATTATGTACAATTTATAAATACAATTGACTTGAGTTAATGTGGGCACGACCATTGCCCCAAGAAATTGGCACAAATTCACGTTTTGAGATATGATCCGGTCTTTAGAATGTCTGCCAATCAAGCGGCTGCTTGCTTTACCTGACAGCCCAATTAAGCCAAGTCTACTGTACACGAAATGGAATATTCAAGAATATAATATAATATAGAATATAAGACAAAATGTGTGCCGTCAAAGTTAACGCGTTAACGCATGTGATTCATTTCAAGTGCTTAATCGCATCAATTATTTTTAACGCCATTAATCACAGTTCCTTTTCAACTGCAAATAACTTGCTCTGTTCAAAAAGCCGAAGCTTTAGATTCATAAGGATTAGATCAACAGACACTGTATTTACTTACACTTATTTTTAAAAACAGACAATCTAAGCTTTATGTAGACATGTTTCATTTTAGAGTGATAAGTATTTATTAAGTTACAGTTCGACTAGTTAAGTTCAGCTGACAAAGAGAAGGCAAAACACGCTTCACGTTTTTATTATTATTATTATTATTATTATTATTATTATTATTATTATTGATATTTTTACAAAAAACACAACGTCCTGTTTTTATTAAGAGTGTAACCTAAAAAAGATTTGTACTTCAAACTTTCAATTGATGTATAACTTGGATAACTGTAAAACCAAAATTGACTT
Organism: Paedocypris micromegethes; assembly: GCA_028031935.1. Classification (NCBI taxonomy): domain Eukaryota; kingdom Metazoa; phylum Chordata; class Actinopteri; order Cypriniformes; genus Paedocypris; species Paedocypris micromegethes. Next base: position 1,322,928 of record CM051497.1, read on the forward strand.
TTTGTGTGTGTTTTAACTTGAAAGAAGTGCGACTCGACCTCGGAGGGCTACAAAAACAAAGACAGCAAATTGCAAATTGAACAAATATTTAACTAAATTATTTTACAGTATTTAAACAAGTGTTTATTTAGTGTTGCGCTTACATTAATTTACATATTACACTTTAATATCCAATATTAGCTTCAGTCATTTAATCGCGATTAATCGTGATTAATTTGGTCAGGGAAGTGCGATTATCTAGTTTAAAAAAATGAATCGTTTGACAGCACTACACAGAATATATCTACGGTCTGAGAAAGGACAGCACACATCCTGGATGAAAATCCCGAACGAGAACGTTCTCCCGCCTCGCTTCTCTCAGGTGGAGCCTCTTATCTAATCCAGACTCTCCGCCACCTTCATGACAATTTAAAAAATCCTTGAAGACAGATTTCCCCGGCAAGTGAATCGCTTGAATCGAAGAGAACGCTTTGTTCGTCCAAAACAAATCGAACTATCGGCGCCATGAAGTTTGCGTGGTCAGGCCCAAGGCACAGGACACACTCGGTGGTCATTTGCATGTTTTTTTAAGATAATGCTGCAGTAAATATCTCCAAGACTACTTGTCATCCCTCTGCTCAACTTCGAATCAAAACAATAAGCAACTTATAAGCAACAATAAGCAACAATAAGTACTTTGCAAAACACTAAGCAAAGTACAAATACTACTCTCTGTGTTTCAATGTCTGAAGAATTCATTTTTCACTGAAATTTTTCTTTCACGTTACTTTACGCGTTTGTCATATTTTTTTTTTTTTTAGAATCAATTGTATTATACATATGTATACATATTATATATTTTCTAAATCTACAAACATTTAGCTGCTATATGTCTATACCCCTGCGTGTGTGTGTGTGTGTGTGTACACCTCTTTATGCTTGGGTGACAACGATGCGCTCACCAGAGCCATCTGCACTTATGGGGCGGCCATTGGAGGGCAACTCATTCAGAGTCCAAAAGAAAACATCCAGCGACGGAAAAGCTGTAGAGCACAATTACACAATCACCCTCATCCTCTTCACTGCCTGAACCTTTTCATCTCCTCTGGATGAGCAATTCTCTGTGGTTGAATCCGTTCACACGCTCTGTCAGCTTCTCTTTCAGCGAGGTGTACAAAGCACTCTCCAATAGAAGTCGCGTGGCTGTTTAGCATGGACCTCGATGAATCGACACCCAGATAAAATAAATAAGAAAGACTCAATCTTCTCCGACTGCTTTTATAGGCTAAAGAGGTCCTGCACAGAACTGGATTGAAGATCTGTCTCCCATGGTCGGTTTGTCTCGCTCTACTGGATGTGCACAGGCTATAAATAGACATGACAACTTATGGGACTAAAGAAACTTTTGGAAAAACCAAAACTTTGGAAATCTATGACAGTAAAAGTTGTAGAGAGGTTTAAAGGGTCATTTAAGATGTATACACCAGATCAAGGATGTAGTTGGCCTTCAGATTTCATTCATTTTCATGTTTGCGGTATATACATTTTGTCAATCCCTTAAAGAACTGGGGACATGCATTTACAAAAACATGTTGATGATTTGTTCTGTTATTATTAAGTGAAAAGGAAACTATCAAGTCCCAATTCATCTGATCTACAGGTAGACTGTTGATCTGAGCGGGAGGAGCTTTGTAATGGTGAATGATTCTGATTGGTTGAAATGTCTGCCAATGGGCTGGTTGCTTCCAAAACATTTTAACTATTTCAAATCACCATATATTGACATTAGTTTAATAAAAATACAATTTTAATAAAAAAAAAGCAGTCATTACATTGAAATTTGAAGTGCTTCATGTCATACAATTAGTACAAATACAGTGCAAATGATAAATGGCCTTAAACAAAATACAAGGTTTTCTAAAAAGAATTCCCTTTTTTTTTTACACATTTGTTCACAACATGAGCAACATTGCAGTATCATTTACAAAAATATGCATATCTTTAAATGAGTTGAAATAAAAATTCCACCAAATACACTATTTAGTAAACAAATGCGTAACAGTAAAATAGTTTTTTTTAAATCTGAAACAAAAAGGCAGTGCATTGACATTGTTAAAAATTAAATATTTTAAGCAAGCAAGCAAACAACTCTTTAATAAAATAATCGAAATGTTCATCATGTGCAAAGAGTTAACACTTGTTTGAAAAGAAAAAAAAAATCACAGTGTACATGACTTTAATTTATATTGAGATGAGCGGGACGGTTCCATGGTGGGACGTTTCTCTGTGCGGCGGGACACCAGCTGGTTAAAGGGAACAGTAAACAGTGAACCGTTCGGAACCTGGACAAAACAGCCACAGACAAGACAATTATTTAGTTTTTAATTATTTAATTATTATTATTATTAAAAGCCTTTAAATGGTGTGGAACGAAACATCGGGAAAATCAGGTGTTATATAAGACAAAAATGACTTTTTTTTGCATGTTTTGTCTTGAAAACGGTGCGACACGACCTCGGAATGTTAAAAAACACCGAAAATATATTGCAAATTGAACTAAAATTATACTAAATTATATTACAGTATTTAAACAAGTGTTTTTTTTAGTGTTGAGTTTACATTCATTTACATATTACACCTCAATATCGAATATCACAAGCTTCAGTGGTTTAATTGTGATTCATTTGGTCAGGGAAGTGCGATTAATAAGTTAAAAATAATTAATCGTTTGACAGCCCTAATAATTTAGCATTATTTGCCATTTTTTGTCTGGCTTATGAATACAAATCTATGTATGGGACGTTTGTGCATGTCTAACCTGGACGGATCCTCTTCTTTGCTAAAAACTCCTCGTATTTCAACACTGTTTAGTTTATCCTCAAACCATCCGTAGCTCAGTGTGACCTGCAGCATTTGAGCAGATAAAGAAGTCAAAAGCAGTTGATGGTGTGTGTGTGTGTGTGTGTGTGTGTGTGTGTGTGTGTGTGTGTGTGTGTGTGTGTGTGTGTGTATGTATATAAACAAAAAATATATATAAACTCCCGCTTAGGGATGACAACTTTTCCTAAATTTTGTCTTTCACGGAAGTCTTCTTTAAAAACGTCTTCTCCCGGCTGGAAAAAGCGGTCAGATATATGGATTCATTTTACATTCGACACGACCTTACGATCTGTACAGTGCGTGGATCAACCATCACGGCAATTTTGATGGTTGCAATTTTAATTTCTTTAATTTTACCGTATTTAATATCCTCTTTGTTGAAGATTTTCTTTATGAGAATACATTTATTTGGATTGAAAGAAAAGTTCATAAATATAAGTTATAGTAATATAATAAATAAATATATTTATATAATATAATTATATTTATATAATATAATATAATATATAAATATATAATAAATGTTTTTGGTAAGATCGTTGTATATATTTTATATGTTTAACTATGTATTCGATTTATTAGACATAGTAACTTTAGTAAACATGTAGAACATATAGCACTTATATTTTTGTTAACTAAATCTATGAAGTATTTTAGTCAACAAAAATGTTGTGGTATTTAGTCGACTAAAATTAAAATAAAGACTAAAACAAAAAAAAAAACAAAGATGACTAATTTGGGACTAAAACAAAACGGAAGTTTAGTCCAAAGACTATGACTAAAACTAAATGTAAAAATCTTTGTCAAAATGAACAAGTGTGTGTGTGTGTGTGTGTGTGTGTGTGTGTGTAGGTGTGTGTGTGTGTGTGTGTGTGTGGTGTATTTTACCTGTTTAGGAATGTCACTGGGAGCAAGAAGAAGCAGGTTTTCCAGATGAGAGTGAAACATGTGACTGTGGATCATAGAGACACCGAGTCGTCTCTCTACTATAAAACCCACAGTACAGTCGTCAGGTAACATTATCAGTGCCGACGTCTGCTTGAACCTGGAACCACTGCACACAAACACATTACAAATACATACTCTGAAGCTGAAGGACCATTGTGCTTTCAGATAGTTCACATGTGACGAACCGTTAATGTCAGCGCCGCAGAGCAATTTATGACTCATCCTCACAAGCACTAACAAACTCTTGAAATCAAGGTCAAAGGCGAAAGCTCACCTTGCCCACGGTGCCATTTTCTCCGCCAGCTTCCTGCTCAGACAGAAACCAGCTCCTCCTGTGGCGAACCAGAAATGCACGGGCATCTTAAACAGAACGTAGAGAAGAACAGTAATCAGGTTAGAATCAGATAGCAACATCTCAGAACGATTATTGTTTTTCTAGAAGTTTTTTTTGTTGGAAATGAAGCAATGCTTAATGGAGTTGACATGTAATGCCACTCTCTGCCACAAGGTGTCAATAAATTATGCATGTAATACTTGGTCACTTTGAGGAGGAAACTCACTATCGAATCCGACTTAATCTGCAACAAATTTATTAATTCATATTTCATTTATTCATTATTGTAAATATTCATTTTTAATACATTTTTTTTCAGTGGTTCCAATGAACTGTGTGACGTTCTTAACTCATGAACACATGATGAAAATGGTGCAGTTATTTTATTGTCCACTTTCTAATTCCCGATCTTCAATTTCGTTTCTCCCATCTATATCGTCGGGAAATGCAGCTTCAGAAACCCCAAAATGGATGAAGTGGCCATGAAAGGTGGCTGGCAAACCAACCGTCTTGTTTCCTTCCAGCATCTCTTGAGCTTTCATCGGCCGGTCCAGGCTCGGCTTTCCTACATATATATTGCTGTCTGCAGGGAACGCTGACAGGAGAGAACGAAGGGCTCCAGGGTTCAAGTAGTTATCATCATCGACATGACACAACCACCTGTGGGAGGAAAACAACCAAAGCTATAAAAAGCATGTTGATGGTGAGTCTGTGCTTGTCATCTTCACGTGACTAGAGAACCCACCTTTTGTCCGATGCCATGAAGTGGTCATACTCTGCGGCCATCTTGCAGGAGAGCGCCTGATGGCTGTGTTCCGGGGGGCAGTCGGTGATGATCATGTTGAATCCTGAAGAAGAGAAAGAATGGAGGAGGAGGAAGAGGAAGAAAAAGAAGAAAGAAGGGAGGAGGAGGCAGGAAGAAAAAAGAAGGGAGGTGGAGGAAGAGGAAGAAGAAGAATGAAGGAAGGAAGGGGAAGAAGAGAAACAAAAGAAAGAAGGGAGGAGGGGGGAGAAGAAGAAGAAATAAGGGAGGACGAAGAGAAACAAGAAGAAAGAAGGGAGGAGGAGAAAGAAGAAAGAAAGAAGGGAGGAGGAGGAGGGAGAAGATAAAAGAAAGAAGAGTGGAAGAGGCAGGAAGAAGAAGAGGTAGAAGAAAAAGGGAGGAGGAGGAAGAAAAGGAAGTATAAAAAAAGGGGAGAAGAAAAAGGGAGGAGGAGGAAGAAAAGGAAGTATAAAAAAAGGGGAGAAGAAGAAGAAGAAGAAGAAGAAGAAGAAGAAGAAGAAGAAAAGAAAACAAGAAGACAAGAAGACAATTTCACAGGATTCACAATCCTAAAGTGCAAACCTCTTCTACCTTCAGAGGAAATGTCTTCATCTCGGCTGTCTGTAAAAATGTACGTCTGTAACAAAAAAAAACGTGAAGTTTGTTTTTGTTATATATTATTCCAGTGGTATAAAGCCATGGTCCCTAACCCCCGACTCCGTGGATGAAATGGTAGCGGGCAGCCGATGAATCAGATTAGTGCCAAAAATATCAAACAAAGAATTTAATTGAAAAAAAAAAAAAAAAAACAATGGAAATTATTCACTTTTTTGATTTGTTTTTATTCTCATTCGTTCGCAGTCTTCACATTTTCGTTAGGCAGCACTTTGACCAGTAAGGCTGCATTATTGTTCTAAATTGTAAGCGATTCTTCTTCAGCTGTGCGTAATGTAGTAATGGCAAAACTAGGCGTGTCATCTGTCAGTCGACCCTATTAAGAATCTGGTTTTATGAATTTTTATTTTTGCAAAGTTAAGTGCAAGTAGGAAGGCTTTATTGTCAACTAGTAAAAAGAGTGAAGTGATTCAGCGCTGATTTACAATGCTGGAACGCTAAAAAACGTGACACACAAAAAACGAGGACCGTCTTTTTCGGAGACACGGCTGGTTTGTCCGCAATCAACAGCCCGGGATATTCTCGGCACATTATTTTCTAACAATGCGATGCAAACTGAAGAATTTGAAAACAAAAACGTTGTAAGCCACAAAGTATAGGAGGAAATATAATCAAGTCTAATTTTGAAAAAGGTGTCTTTTTTATTTTAAAACATTTTAAAACAAAAAATGAAATATAGATTTTTTTTTTATTACTTGATATAAAAAGAAACTTCAAATATCATAAAGTTAGTACCATGTTATGTCACTTTATATTCATCTTTTGGTATAACTATTACCAAAAAAGAAGAAACAGGCTACGATCGGCTTCATACAAATGTGTTTAATTCAAGGAAACAAACAACAGGTAATTACTGACACTACAATGAATCCAGAGGAAGATGAAGACCAAGACAATGACTGAATATGTGTTCAGGTACTTTGGAATCAATACTTCGGTACCTGGTGTTCGATACTTTGGTAAGTATCGATCAATACCAACTCTATCAAACGACGTGCCAAATGTTTTTACTTCTGAGTAAAGACAGAAGTAGTTCAAATGGTCTTACAGAAGCGTAGTTCAAATGGTCTTTTGTGTCACATGACTAAGGCAGCCAATCAGATGAGCGCACTGCATCAGTAGTATTCTTGGTGTAGAGGCGGTGGGATCTCCAAACCTAATTTTTCCTACGCTCATTCAAAACATGCATTTTATCTAGAACGTGTATGTTATGCCTTACATTTACCCATTTCTGTTTGTTATTGCTCACATTTTCTTATCAGAAATGTGTTTCAATTGTGAGTTGCGTGTTTTTGCAGTATTATGTCCATTTAATAGGACTTTATGATAAAGTAGAACTATACATTTTTTTTAAGCTACGTTTGATTTTTCTACTGGAGGTGGGCTAATACAATACATGATATAACTCCAAAAGTATTGATATCGTTGATACTGGACCTGTAGTTACTCTGTATCGTATCAATTTCAGAATTCTGGTATCAGCCATTCCTATATTGAAAGTGAAGAAAGGGAGTTTATATGGGGCCCTGATGAGCGTGTCCAGGTGTGTGATTGGGTAAGAGCTGATGGTGATTGACGGCAGCTGTGCTGTGCTGGGACTGGTGACATCAAGGGTGGAGTTGTAACAATACTGAGTATCAAAAAAAAAATGCAACGTTTACTCATTACTCCACTACATTTGAATGGAAACTTATCGTTACTTGTCACATCGTGGTTGTACGCGACAAGTTGGTATCTTTGTCTACCGCGTTTAATTTCTTGTGTAACCCATTCTTTTTTCAGTGAAATTTTACATCGTTGGTGAAACTGAATAGTTCTATGTGAAGACAAGTTGAATTTAACGAATTCTTCTAAAGATTGAATAATCTTCAAGTGAGGAACCGGTGGTATGACTCTGGGTGTTTTACTTCAGAAGATTGCAGGTCTACGTGACTTTCCTGCAGTTGTCCCTGAGCTCCGGCTGAATAATAGAACTGGCAGATCAATGCCACGGTCTTCAAAGCCAATAGACTCCTTTATAAATCATACAGGAGGCTCTTTAGCTCTCGCTTTAGCCAGGCGGCAGAGCGAAAGTGAGATCACTGATGATAGTGGGTCATAAAGCATCATCGTGAGATACACAAAGAGTCAAATGGCAGCAGATCTGCCTATTAGCCGAATAATGAAGTGAAAGTTGCCGAGGTTGGCGCCACCATTTTGTCATCAAAGCTCGGGGACATAAACGGCATGAAGAGAACAGCAAAGTGGTGGGAATTTAACAAGAGCCGGTTAAATCACACAATCAAAAGCGCAAAACTATTGCAATACTGGTAAAAAAAAAAAAGTCCTTTTTATAATACAATGCCACCAAGTCACGACGTAAACTAAAACCCACTATCTGCTTTTTAAGACATGGAGAGGTGCTTTTTCATGCGGTTCCTGTTTTCTGAGCTCAGACTTCCCTTGTCAGATGTGGACTTCCGTTTTGTCATTGTTTCAAAACCCGGCTTGCGGTCGTCGCTTCCTCTTCTTGGCACCGAGGCTAAGGGCACGGAAACATACGCTCACATCCTGTGCTCTAACACGGTGAAATACGAACAAAACACTGATAATTATCATATGCAACTCCCGTGTAATATCCACAGCTCGGGGACACGGATTTCGAATTACGCAACGTCTTGAGCAGGGAAATCAAACACGACCGGGCCTAAAGTGCTTGTGGTGGTCAAATCAGGCAAAGTTGATTAATTTTTTTGTTTAATCTGTTGGAATTAGCGAGGCAATCCTTGACGCTTATAAATGTTTAAAATCCTGCAAATTTCTTCCGGCTCTCCAGCACGCGCCTTATTAGAATGCCAGACAAGACTCGTTTCTGCCTCAAGCGGTTTGTGTACGTTGTCTTTGATCGTACAAGTATTTGGATCAGCCTGCCGCTATTTCACACTTGTCATCTTCTATTTGGAGTGAGAGCTGCTTCTCTTGAAAGTGCCACGTCCTGATGTCGCATGTTGGGAATTTGTTTTGACAGGCCACTCAGAGATAAAGCGCGGACAGTCCCATCACCTCCGTCTTGTTAGTTACTGGCAAAGCACCAGTGTGTGTGTGTGTGTGTGTGTGTGTGTGTGTGTGTGTGTGTGTGTGTGTGTGTGTGTGTGTGTGTGTGTATGTGTGTGTGTGTATTAATCAAAAGTTAAAAGCAGGCTGACACTATTCTGCTTAGCATCACGTCAACGTCATGGCAACGGTCAAATCAGATTCTTGCGGTTTTATTTTAGATCAAACGTAATGACCAAAATACCTAAATTACTTTTTTTGTTATTCAACTAAGAATTTAATGCATACATGCAAACGATTCACAACAAAGAGCACTAGAAGCACATTCATATCAGAAAGACATATTGTGTGACACTGTACTAAAAGAAAAGGGGAAGGAAAAAAAAACATTCTCCTGTTTTTAAATTAAATATTACCTACCGGCATGTTATTGAAATACTTTACTTATTTGAGAAGGACCAAATATATGCCATATACTCAAAATGTATATAGTATTTAGAGGCAGGCTGGACTGGGTTTATAATTAAGCGCATTAATACTTATATATTAATTATAATGACAACTGTGCCACATGACTCCTCCACGAAATGCAAATATCTGTATAATATTATAAAATGCATGTTTACAATGTTAATAACTTTTTAAATAACAGCTTAGTGCATCTAGCTTAAACTCAGGCGAACCATTGAGTTGTAATAAGATCACGTGATCCAAGCGCTAGACGCACCAGCATCAGTCAGAAGCTTAGCATTCTGATGCCACAGGAAGTGTGCCAACCCTCACATCCGGTGGCACCCACACACAAACAGCATCCATTCAAGTTTAAAACTAGTCTTTTCAGCAATGTCAATTTTAGCAGATGCACACTCACGTGATCTTTCGTTTTGGAGATCCAGGTCTCCAGAAGAAGGGCAAGACGAGTCTTGTGGAACCTGCCGGTGGTTTTCACTGCAATGAAGATGTCAGTGAGTTTTAAAGTTGGATTCTTGCTTCTGTTCTGGCCGTGTTGATTGTTTGGATCAGTGGCAGCATCTCTGTACGGATTTAACCCCGTTATTTTCAGAAGTGAGGAGATGCGCTTGTGCGTAAAAGGCGCACTGGGGTCTCTCCTCGTACGCAGCTGCAAATCCAAAAGTAGAAGGAATAAAAGCGTCAGCGCAAACAGAGGCAGAGTTTTAATCAGCCTTCTTATGGTCATCTTCTAAGTCCGAGGTGACGGTGTCGGACGCATCCCTGTATCAGCGCGCACACGTGACCGCAGACCGACGCGCCTTCGTGTACGTACATACGCACATAATAATAAGTTGAACTAAACAAAAACTAGCCCGAGAAAAGAAACGTGGGCTGAAAGATAGAGGTGAAGATCATTGTTTGCGCAGTCCGAGTTATTTCCTGATGCGTCTCTTAAGGCGGCTGATGATGAAGTGTCGCTCAACCGGGGTTTTGCGAACTTTTAGCCCCGCCCACTAGCAAGTGACGTGACATTGTAGCGCATCATTTATTAGGTATTATGTGTTTTTGTTACTAATGAATGTTGCAGTGATGCTACAGACGTGATTGTTTGAATTTCTCAGGGAAAACGGATAATAAATGTATGCGTGTGAAAGCGAAGGCGAGACAGACAAACAGCAAAAAGTAGAATTTGATTTGCAGACCAAAAAAGAAAAAGTAAGTAAATCTAGTTCCGTAAACAATAAAGGGAATTGTATGTCTGCTATGTCCACACATTTTTTCTCTTTTAACGGACTCTTTTCCCCTAATTTTTCAACACAAATAAACAATGGACATTTTTCTTTTTTAAAGACTACTTTTTCCCCTAATTCGCATAGCGACTTTGGCGAACTTTAAGACTTTAGGTCTCGAACTAAGAAAAGTGCTATATAAATTAAACGAGTATGAATTTCTCACATTTCAAAAATGACTCAAAAATGTGCTGGTTAATTCTTGATGGTTAATTGTGGCAACATCAGCATCCTGGCATTCGTCCTGATTGACTTCATCATTTCCCTTTCAGCCTGTGCCAAAACAGGGCGCAATCCGCATCGCTTGTCGAGTAGTTAAGCATCGATTCAGGATGTGTACCAGCACTTTGTGTTTCAAGGTCAAGGTCACCGAAGACGACACGACCCACACAACCGACAGAGCCGCCTTCGTCAGCACCTTTGTTTGTTTGTCATTTCTCAGCCTTCTCCTTTTTCATCCATTCATCATTTGCATCCAGCAACCAGCTGCCTTCTTTTCTGCCGCCCCCCTCCCTCTGAGACCCGGTCCATGGGCGTCTGGTCCCTGGAGATGTGCAGGAACACCCTGCTCAGGAAAGGCCGAGGATCAGTTTACGGCCTAGCTGAAAAGATCCTTTAGAAACCGAGTCCATCGCTCCGTGCTTGGAACAATGGCAGACTCTTGGTGCACCAGCCCAGCTTCTGAACATGCATTTCCAGGACCACTTGACTAACAGATCAGAAAGTGAGATCTATTGTAGATGCGGTACTATTTCGTGTTCAGTACAGGACAAACCAGCCAGGAAGAACAAAAGACTCGAATCCCGCGAGCTAAAGTTTACCAACAAGCAGAATTAGTTAACTAGAGTAAACCAATCCGAAGTTGACCTTTAATGGGTGGCTTTGATGTCCATCTTGCTCTTGAAAGTTACACCTCATTTAGAAAAAAAGTAAAATAGTGCAGATGAGAGTAGAACAGAATAGAAAGTCTTTTATTTTTTAAAGGTCTTTGTCTTTGTCTTGTCATAACCGCAGCCACTACACCACACCAACCATCCAGACGACAATTTGAATAAAAAGCATAATTTCCCTTACATATTTACATGTGCGCTTTGAGACAGTTAAAACTGTGAAAAGCGCCTTACAAATACTCATTATTATTATTATTATTATTATTATTATTATTATTATTATTGCTCTTGTACATTTACATGAGCTCTTTGATACGTGCAAAAGTCGGGTCAAGTTGTTGTTCTTGAGATTTTGAGTTAAAATATGATCTTCCAGGCAATAGTTGATTGTGTGTTAAATTAAAAGCTATGAATCAACAATCTCACTCACTTTACTTTACTTTTATTTACTTTACTATAAATCCCAAATCACTAGTTTGACGCGTTCGGTTCTAAGAAAAGTAATTCAGAAAGTGACCAGCAGATGTCAGCAAAGACCGCCCAGTTCAAATACACCTAACCTTAGTGCAATATAAATAAAAGTATATGCCCATATTTATCAAGTTCATTGCTTGAAAAATCTTGCACTTTAACTCATTTTGGCATTACATATCATAAAATATAAAACGCTTCATTTGCAGTACTTCCAATTTGAACATCTGATAAGAACGTTTATTAGGTGGCCAAAGGTTGGACCTGGAGTTAGTCAAACATAAACAGATGTCATTATAAAGCAAAAGCGAAATCCTGTAGTCTGTGATCTGCTCGGAAGCAAAAGAAACACAATATTTCTATACAACCGGAAATTTAGTCAAAAGAGTAAAATGGCTCAGTGGGAATTCAAAGTTATTAACGACAAACTCGTTACTTACAAGGGAATGGTTTTTCCACTTGATGGTCTTCATGAAATGACTGCAGAATTCATCGATAGCTTAGAAAACTTCAAAGTAAGAGATGATGATCTGTTTGTGGTGACCTTTCCCAAGTCTGGTAGGTTCGAGTCGGGGGACAAGACTTTCGCTTAAATATAAACTCGGTGCTTATATTTGTGCCATTCACAATAATATTAAATAGAAATGGACTGTATTTTTTAGATGACTACAAACACACTCACGCAATAATTTTGGGAGAAGACTTTTTTTAATGTATTATTAGTGTTATTATTATTATTATTATTATCATCATCATCATCATTTTTTTTTTTTAATTCTTAATAAAACCACTGTGACCAAAGCAGATAATTGGCACCGCCCATGCCACGCATAACTAATGCATTATTCAGGAGATCTAAATGTATCTAAATTAAGTGCCTTATATTTGACAGGTACGATTTGGACCCAACGGATCATCACATTGCTGTACGCAGACGATTTCCCTGAAAAAGCCGGTCAAATCACATACGAGCAGATGCCGTGGCTGGAATTTCGACAGAAGGGAAAAGAATATGTGGCACGTCCTTCTCCAAGACTTTATTGTTCCCACTTACAGCAGCACATGATGCCAAAGGAACTGAGAGGAAGAGGCAAAGTGTGTCCGTCTAAATATTAACTGTCATTACGCAACAAAGTGGTTTTCATTCACTTGTTCTTGCTTCTCTGTCAGATCATCTACGTCATGAGAAACCCCAAAGACGTCATGGTGTCTTACTTCCACTTTGCCAAAGTTCTAAAGACCTTGGAGGCTTCAGAGAACTTTGATGAAATGATGGAAAAGTTCTACACCGGCCTCAGTAATAAGATCTATGTCAATTGAAACTAGAAAGCTAGAAATTAAAATCTCTTATTCTGGAGATGGTTTTCAAATGCACTTAATTATCCAAGCTTTTGTTTTCAGAATTTTTTTTAAACTTCACAATCATTGGTTGTGTCATATAGTGGTCGGCGGCTGCTGGTTCGAGCATGTGAAAGGATGGATCGCCAATAAATCCAAGTACAACATCCTGATCCTCACGTATGAAGAGATGATCAAGGTGAGGATGAAAATTCCTCCTTTGTGGATAGTTTCCCATGTTTCATCGTTATTTTCAGGACTTGAGATCCGCTGTTGTGAAGATCTGTGAGTTTGTGGGCAAGAGTCTGTCGGATGCGGCTATCGATGACGTGGTGAAGAAGACCACCTTCAGTAACATGAAGAAAGACCCTTTGGCCAACTACGAGTTCATTGCTCAAAACGACAAAGACATGCCTAACGGATTTTTTGTTCGCAAAGGTTGGACAAATAAAATCAACCATTTAAAGCATCAAACTACGGCCCGTTTTTATTGCAAATCCGGTTATTATGTTATGAAGGGTTTGTTTTTTTCTGTAAAACATTTTAAAAAGTGGAACCATAAACACAAAATGTACGTAAAAGAATTGTACTAGAATATTTTTAACATTTATTTTTATACTGTCAGTCTATCTGTCAAATCTTCACGTTTTGATTTGAACATTTTTTTCGTCCGTTTCATTTTTTTTTCGTTTTGACTTCTGGCATTAGCTTCACGTTGTGGTGGCCCTTACTCCGATTGGCTGGTGAGAATAATGATTGACAGCTGCTTGACAAGAAAGCCCAGTCCGGCCCTTTTTTCTAGAACCCAATGTGGCCCGTGAATCAAAAAGTTTGCCCACCCCTACTTTAAACAAAGTGAAGTTGTTTAATTGTTTCAGTGAATCATAGTTTTAGAATACTGTGTATCCCATCATCTTATACATTTTCTTTTAAATTATTCTGCTTATGTAGTGAAATGAGTGAAATGTATTATTAACATCTGGACGGGCTGTTGCAGGAACCGTCGGGGACTGGAAGAATTCATTAACTGTGAATCAGAGTGAAGCTTTTGACCGGATCTATCGAGAGAGGATGAAGAACGTTCCGGTTGACTTTGCCTGGGATCTTGCAGAGCTACAGGGATGAAGACGCAACTAGCCACACCTAATGTATAAATTGTGAGAAAAAAAATGACGTGAAAATAATGACTTGACTTATCATTTGTTTGCTGATTAAAATTAAAACCTTCAACCACACAGTTCCATGCTTGTCAATGTATCTCAGTGAGCTCATCACGTGTTACGAACCAACGAGACTGCTGCGCTCTCAAAACTCAGGCCAGCTTGTAATACCAAAAGTCTCTAAAGCATTCACAGGGGGAAGATCGTTCGCTTTTCTAGCACCAAAATGATGGAACATTCTGCCAAGCACGATCTGTGAATCAGAATCAGTTAGTCAGTTTAAATCTAGATTAAAAGCACACCTCTTCAATGAGGCATATTTAAAACTGTAATAACATGTTTAATGACTAATATTAACAAATAGGAAGGCTGCATAAGGTAGAAGCCCGGAACCGAACCTGGAGGAGTGTCGGTATCACCAGGACGGCGACAACGTTGTTTCGAGGAGTTTTCGATCAGAAGCCACTGCGTCATCATGAGGGGAAACACAACGTCCGTATTCATCTTCACACATGACTTTGTAATGTTAGCATGTCAGAAGAGACTGGCACCAGAGAGTCGGGTTGTCCTTTGATTTTTTCCTCTCACCCCGCCAGAGAGGTTTTGTTTTCCTAGCAATTGTCGCGATCTAGCTCGCTCTTCTGGTCCTAGCCTGTAGTTTGAACACAGATAAACATTGGACATTTTTCTTGTTTAAAAACTAGTTTTACCCCCTAATTCCACATAGTGATGTTGCGTTGGTCTTGAACTAAGAAAAGTGCTATGTAAATAAACTTTAACTTAACTAGTAACATTTTGCAAACATTGGGACATAATTAATGTACATCAAAGGTACTTTAAAAATCTTAAAGGGCTGAGACAATGAGACAAAGTAAAAACTCTTGCCAGAGACAATTGATACAAGTTTTTTTTACTTTTTTTTTTCCCTGCTTTTCCACGTTTCTAACCAGAGACTCACTGAGTACAGGTCAAAACCTTGTATTTTACACTTGACTTGCTGCGTTGGAACAGAACGTAAGAACACAGAGTCTATCAAGAAGAATATTGCTCCAGTTAATTATGCTGAGACATCGCAGCTACACAGTTGAACACAAAACTCATCACAACTGATTTACAAAGAAAGTAAAAATGAATCAGATTCTAAAAAAAAAAAAAAAAAAAAAACGGCAAAAATTACTTGAGATTAGACCAATTGATATTACTCTCAATAAGGCAGATCCAAATTTGTAAATAATAAAACGACAAACAATTCAGATTTTAATGTGAACTGAAAATGCATATCACACAATTATTTTATCAAACAGAAAACAGTCAGACACAAGTGGGGAAACTGGGCTAATGAAAGGCAAATAATCAGGGAACAAGAGGAAAACTTCACAGAGAACTCAAGCACTCACCATGCACGGACAGCATTTTTTTTTTCTTACTAAAACTAAAGATGACATTGCTGTGTAAATGAATAAGGCATCGCCTGGTAAAACGTAGTGACATTTGGGGGAACAAAAGTTAATCCAAGACCTGGTCTGATCATGGGTGGAGATTCTCATGCAAATACTACTCGATCTCATTGGCCTTCCTTCTCAACAAACTAGTATAAATGGCCGCTGTTTGTGGATGGTGAGAGACAGACGTTCTGGTGACTCTGACAATGGCTCAGCAGGAGTATAAAGTGCTCAACGACAAGCTGGTAACCTACAAGAGAATGGTTTTCCCCATCAAATACGGTCAAGAGATTACTCCGGATTTCATTGACAGCTTGGAGAGGTTTGAAATAAGGGATGATGATTTATTTGTCGTCACCTTTCCGAAATCTGGTAAGTGTTAGGAGAGAAAGAAAAGCATTTAAAAGCGTTTGTGCTTATTTTGTAAAGAAATTATGTCGTGACAACTACATGGTCAAGCAAAAAGTGAATACCTTGTTAACAATTTGAATTAGTACATTGTCTAATCATATATAATCATACATATATATATAATACATAATATACAGTATACGTACATGAAAAACAAAGTATGGGTTGCATTACATGACATTAAAGTATTACATTGTAACAGTTCTTTGAATATTGCCAGTAGGCTTTGATCTCGCTACAAAGTATCTTTAAATGACATATAGTCTCAAATTTTTACATTCTCAGGTACAATATGGATGCAGCGGATCATCACACTCCTGTATGCACAACATTTTCCCGAAAAAGCCGAACAAAATACGTACGAGCAGATGCCGTGGCTGGAGTTCCGGCAAGAAGGGAAGGAATACAGCTCGCGTCCTTCTCCAAGACTCTTCTCGTCTCATTTACAGCAGCACGTGATGCCTGAAGGACTGCGAGGAAGAGGAAAAGTGTGTCCCCGCAAGTAACTCAGAGCCGTCTGAGATCATATTGCTCAGTTCAGTTCTGTTTATTTCTCTGTCAGATCATCTACGTCATGAGAAACCCCAAAGACGTCATGGTGTCTTACTTCCACTTCTCCAAAAACATTAAGAACCTGGATGAGTCTGACAACTATGACGAAATGCTGGAGAAGTTCTTCACGGGATGGAGTACGTTGCAGAACTTCTCATGTGTCTCACATACAGAGTTATCGCAATGAGTTGTGCTTATCACATAGTGCTCGGCGGCTGCTGGTTCGAGCATGTGAAAGGATGGATCACCAATAAATCCAAGTACAACATCCTGATCCTCACGTATGAAGAGATGATCAAGGTGAGGATGAAAGTTCCTCCTTTGTGGATAGTTTCCCATGTTTCATCGTTATTTTCAGGACTTGCGATCCGCTGTTGTGAAGATCTGTGAGTTTGTGGGCAAGAGTCTGTCGGATGCGGCTATCGATGACGTGGTGAAGAAAGCCACCTTCAGTAACATGAAGAAAGACCCTTTGGCCAACTACGAGTTCCTCCCTCAAAACAACACCAACCACCCGCAGGGGGGATTCGTGCGCAAAGGTCAGGCAAAGCGACAATCACGTTTATCATTAGCTTTCTGCCGTTTTGTTTTAATCGCGTCTGCGTCGACGTCAATCAAACAAAACGTGAATGAAATGGTTAATTATTCATTGTAAAAAGTGTGAGCAAACTGACGCTGTGACACGTATTATTAACTGTTGCAGGAACCGTCGGGGACTGGAAGAATTCATTCACTGTGAATCAGAGTGAAGCTTTTGACCGGATCTATCGAGAGAGGATGAAGAACGTTCCGGTTGACTTTGCCTGGGATCTTGCAGAGCTACAGGGATGAAGACGCAACTAGCCACACCTAATGTACAAATTAGATTATGATAATACATACAACTTGGTATATAGAGCTGTGTGTACACACCTAGCAACACTGTGATCTAATATCTGTAGGAAAAAACACCACATGTGCATTTTGTATTTATTTAACCATCATTATGTACATCAATTTAGATTAATTTAACGATTAACTCATTTTACTTGAAATCACCACTACTGAAAAAAAGGCGCAAGCAATTGGATGTATATTAATTCATGACTAGGCATATATGTGCAAAGCCATAAGTGATCCAGGATCCTCAGATTGTTTCGACCAAACGAGTCTATTCTGTTAAATTAAAAACTCTATAATAATAACAACAACAACAACTGTATGCTTGATAATTGTTTGTGGAGATTGTGTTCCGTTTCAAAAAAGGGGGGAAAATTTGCTTTTTGTGCGTTTGAATGTGAAAATATTACAATTGGTATATTTTTCAAGGCTTTTAACTTGCCGCGGTTGCTGGTGCTTTTATTTTGACACGCGCTTGTTGGGTCGCGCATGCTCCGTTTTTCCTGCGTTTCACGTGCGAAAGGAACCTGGCTATTCGGTGTAAACATTGCCTTTTATCCGTCCGAGAAAAGTGCGTTTTGTGTTTTTACTCAATCGTTTTGTTCTGTTAGGCGACTAAACGGCTAAAAGTCGATAACGCGTTAACATTTTGGTGACGTCGCCGTGTTTATGCATCAGAGGAGCTCGAAACTAGATTAGATGAAGAGTTTAGTGTCTAACAACAACTACTGCAAAACAACTCTTGCTTAAGCAAAACGCCAAAATGTCTGAATACACAAAGAGACCCGGTACAGTGGACGACCAGAGCTCTGAAGATGAAGAGGGAGAACTTGAGATGGAGAGAAACTTTTCTTTACTCAGTCAAAGACAAACGCTAGTGGTGGATGATGAAGACGAAGCAGCGGAGGATGATGATGGTGAAGATGGAGCAGCTGAGGAAAGTGACGAAGAGGAGCCAGAGCCTGAGAAGGATGAAGGCAGCAGTTCCACACATCAGTCGACACATGTTAACAAAAGTAAACGGCACTGCTAAATCACATCTGAGCAAAAGCTGGTCAATACATTGAATTCTCTTTGCAGGACTATCAACCATGACGTTTGAGGAACTCGTGAAGCTGCAAAATAAAGTCGGTACGAAAGTGTACAACAAAATGGCATACGGTGATGAAAAGGGCAGACGAAAAGACAAACCGATGAAGCGTCTGAACAAACACAGGTTCAATTTAAAGTGCATTTTAATTCCCCATAAGTGTTTGAGTTTGACCGGCTGTGGGTTTTTCTTGTCTCTCAGGCCTCAGGAGATTTCTGCCAAGCATCACGTGCCTTTCCTCAGAAAGGTGGTACCTGTCAAGAAGAAGGTGTGTTTTTGTGAAAGTCTGTTGTGTAAATCATCGCTTGCGTTATTGCTGATTGGTCGAGTCTTTCTACAGGTGGCGCGAGACCCGCGGTTTGACGATCTATCAGGCGAATACAAGCCTGGAATCTTCAATCAGACGTACAGATTCATCGATGACCTTCGTGAGAAAGAAAAACAGGTGTCTGTTGCATTCATGGTTTGGTGTGGTCCATTCATTCATTAATTAATCAGCGTCATTTATTATTCAAAGAAATCTGACTTAAAGCGGCACAAATTTGCGTTACGAGATATGATTTGGACTATTTTTCCCCAAATCATTGATTTCTCCCTAAAAAGCAATTTATATATATATATATATATATATATATATATATATATATATATATATATATATATATAT
>CM051497.1:1342202-1377853 GCA_028031935.1 Paedocypris micromegethes
TATATATATATATATATATATATATATATAAATAAAGGAAATTATAAGATTAAAAAAATTATAAGATTTTTATAATTTCATATTTCACTCATAATTTTCCTCTGCAAAGAGTGAAAGATTGATTGCGATTGGCCTTTAAGAGCTGATATAGTTAAATCCATCGTGTCATTCCTGCTGTAAAAAGTTGATTGCTCTTTTTGCAGGTTGTAAAGAAGAAATTGAAGGTGGCTAAGTCAGAAGCTAAAAAAGAAGAATTAAAAGGGTTGCTCAAGAGAATGGTATGACACGGGACATTGACTGGACGCGTGTTAGGAACACGTTAGACATAACGGACGCCGTGTGTGTTTTGTGTGACAGGAGAACCAGCAGAAGGCTCGACAGAGGCAAGAGCAGGAAAGAGAAAAGGAAATTCAGTTTAAGAAGAAACAGAGAGAGCTGGTCGGACAGGGACACAAGCCCTTCTACCTGAAGAAATGTACACTTTTAGTGGCTTTTAAAGATTTGCTCATCTATTTCAACAAGTATATTTCACCTGTTGACTTTTCTGTGCGTTTGTCTCTAGCCGACCAGAAGAAGATGGAACTGGCAGAGAAATACACCGAGCTGAAGAAGAGCGGAAAGCTGGACAACTTCCTCAGTAAGAAGAGAAAGCGGAACGCCACTAAAGACCGCAGGAAGCTTCCCAATCCACACAAGACACGCTGAGTCAGCTTTCCGTACGAGTGTTGTTCAAATAAAATCTTTTGGAAGTATATTAACCCTCCTGTTATGATCTGGTCAAATTCACCCTTTTTCAACGTTTAAACAATGGAAAAAAAAATGTTCTTACTTAAAAGTATTTTTTCACTTTGAAACTTCTCATGCTTGGCTTATTTAGTGTAATCAGCATAAATTAAAAACTTGGTTCTGCTCGCATATTTGTATCGAACATGTTTTTGTTACAATTATTATGTTCGGGTCAATTTGACCCGGCATACAAAATAGAAGCTAAAACGAGTCAGAAAGAGCAAATACTATTTGATTCTTTGCCACAATGAGTCGTAATAAACAGCTGTCTCACACTCACACACTCTATCTCTCAAACACACACACACACACGCATGTATCATGTATATTTAAGAGTTCTCATCCTGGCTGGGGTTTACAGGTCAAAGGTCACTATGCACAAAAAAGTGGAAATCAGTACATGAAGATGATGAAGATCAGAAACCAATTATAATGCTTGACTACAATGCCTGTGTATGCTGTGGAAAAAGACATTCATAAAAAAAGAGAGAAGAGTTCATAATGTTAAAATATTTTGTTATTTTTATTATTTATGGTTAAAATAATCTGACAGACGTCCAAGTGAACTGACGAAGAAACACATTCAGTCACACTAACAGCTCTTTTGAAAAACAAAAAATTGTACTCTTCTACTAAAAACTCATGTTTTTTTTTATTTAATCTTTTATCATTTTTAATTTAAGTTTTTTTTTCTTCTGAAAAATATAAAAGATAATACTGTTTTATTTATTATCGCACTTTTATTGTCTTGAGATTCTTCATTCAGACATGATGGTTAATGGTCCAGTCTTGTTATGTATTTTTTTTTTCTTAAAGAAAAAAACAAACAAAAAAAAAAAGCCCTGACATGGTTGCAGTAGTAGTATTGAAAATAGTATCGAGTAACTACACTATTGTAGTATCGTATCTAAGTTGCTATTTGTAGTATTGTGACAACACTAGTATTAAGAATATTCAGTTTTTGTATATAACTTATATCTCAACTCTCGTTTTCCAACACTAGATGGCGCCAATGTCTTTGGTGTGTAGTGTGTATTTGGCAAACCTCTGAACTTAATTCCCGGAAAATTCAAATACGTGCACTGTTACTGAACGACGCTAATCCATGTGGGATCCTCGAGGGCCCGAGACTCTTGCAGACACACGTCAAGCGGATGAGTCAGGTTTCCTTCATGTCTACCTTCTCCAAATCCCGGAATATTTCACTTTCATCTAGATCCTGACCCACTTAAACATGCTCGGTTTGGGCCAAAGTTGTTTACTGTGAATCCCAAAGGTTTCACATTCCCACATACTTCAAATGGCTGTTGATAGCGAGTCGACGTATAGCGTTTGCCTTGCCGTTTTTATTCCCGTAGCTCTCCTCGCAGTCCCTGTAATTGCAACCGTGCGAGTAAATGCTTCAATTAATCATTCCATTAGCTTTTTAGCGTAAGGAATGGCGCATCCACCGCCATAAGTCTTCCCAACCTGCGTGTGTTCAATTACAGCTCATCACGGAAGAGTTGAAGCCTCCTGCACATTTTAAAGAAGGATTCGATTTCATAGCATAAGATTCCGCACGCGTTTCCAGTGTGAGACCTTCCCGCATGCTGAACACTGGATTATTGGCCTCCGTAACCTTCAGCTTCACGTCGCAGATCTTTTGTAGTTTAATCCATTCTTAAGGTCCGCGCGGGTTTGAGAAATCTCAGGCATGAAGCGCGCAATCTCGTCTTTTTCATTCCCAATCAGGGGCGTCAGCGAGTGTCCAGATCCACAGTTGTGCAGATAAGACAGCGTTCCCTTTATCTGCGTGACACGAGAGAACGCCGTGCCAATTTCTGCCGAGGTTTATCTTTGGCGACACAGAAGCGCTCGCAAACACAACCGAGCTTGAGCTTTCACGTACTTGTTCCCATTATCAATCTCCACTTGAGTTCAAGTTCAAGTTCTGAGCGTTTGTAAGGCACTTTTCACAGTTTTCACTGTCTCAAAGCGCACGTGTGATTATGTAAAAAGATGGTTGATTTTTATTCATTAGTGGTTGATGTTAAGAAAAGTCACCAATTCCAAGAAGACTTGAGTAAACGTGGTGAAGAATCTCATTTAAAAAAAAAACTTGTATTTCAATTGTACTGAACTTAGGCTAAAAAAAACACCAAAAATTGTGGAAAACACAATTTTTCAGGTTTTATTTTCTAATATAGAAATGAAACGTTACACCTCGATGTTTCAGAATGGCAAAACGAAATACAGAAGAGGAAAATAGAACATAAAGTCAGTCTCAGTCAAACTCAAACGAGCAAAAAGGTGCAACCGCTGATTTCGCTGATAAAGAGCGTTCAGTACCTTCAGCATCCTGCAGATGGCGATATCACCTCGTCCGACCAGGAAATTAACCGCGGCACAAAAATACGCCGACTTGTCGCGCACAATCACACGAGTAACTGTGTGCATCTAAATGTAGTGGAGTAAAGAGTATAGATAATCAATCACAAATGTAGTCAAGTAGGGGGTGAAATCTGCATATATTTTTGATACTCAGAAAAGTAAAATAGACAAGTACTCAGATAAGTAAAAAGTAGCTAAAATGTACTCCATTTACTCAAATACTTTACACAACGACAAATCACAGACGGAGCATTGGCGAGTTGAGCTCCAGTTCAACAGCTCGACAATCACGACTCTTCTCTTCTCTTCTCTTAAAACAGAGTGCTTGGCCTCGCCAGGATCTACGAATCCATTTCAGGGTGGCCCTGCAGGGAAATCTGCGGCTAGATGAGTAGAGAGCCGTACGGATGCTGACTGTGTGACAGCTCCGCCGCGTCCCCTGACGCATTACCAGCGTCGTTACCATAATGGCATTAGCCCAGCGAGTGGCGAGAACCACAGCTCCGTCTGGATTGAATTACCGCGCGCCGTCGTTTCTCTCTCCACCGCCAGATTATCCGTCTGATGTGGCGGGAAAGTGGATTTTCAAGCCGCGGCCCCGAGTCACACGTGTCTGGTCTCCAAGGCTGGAGATTTGTTCATGGCCGAATGTACAGACTTTACAAATGAGCCGGTGGGAAGTGTTCAAGGGCACGTTTAGGGACGCAAGGTGGGGCCGACGGGGTTAATGTTGTGTCTGGTTGCTGTTTGAACTTGGACGGAGAGGGCGTCACGGAACCTTCCTCGCAGCCCAACTTCAACTGGAATATAAAATGGCTATTTCAGACGAAAACACTTGAAGGTTAAATAGCGATTTGGTTTAATCAGATGAGCGCTTTTCGCGGCGGACGCGCCAAAGGTCTGCATTTGCATAGCAGCTTAGGCGAGACGCAATACTGTATATTAAAATAATAGCATTGCCGTCGAATATGAAAGCAGAAATCATTTCTGGAGGTCCAAATCAGAAGCTTTCCCGCATAGTGATTTGTTTTTTTTTTTTATTCTAGTGTTTTTTTAAGCGTTGCTGGCCAGTTTCTCCGCTGTTGTTCTTAAACTAAACATGACCATAAACTATTATTTTACGTCATGGTTTTTTTAAGCTTTGGTGGATTTATGTGGCTGAAAATGTGTCCCGCTCTGTGATTGGCCGGCCACCATTCCAAAGTGTACCACGCCTACAGACGTGAAGTTGATGGGATTGGCTCCAGCTCCCCGTGACCCAGAAAAGTGTATATGAATCATACGTATGATGCACACATATACAAATTGAACAGCGTATGAGACTCCACATTTGCTCAGTGATTGTTGTTTTTTCAAAATTGTTGTTTTTTCTTCATATTGTATTTTATTTTTAGCTTTCATTTAGCACATTTTTTCAAGCCATGATTAATGTGCAAAACGCATCTCATGAAGATAAAAAGCTTTAAAGGCTTTTCAGGGGAAGCGCTTCTGACAGTGTAAACAGTTCTGCAACAGATTGAGATTTTTTTTTTCGTCCACCGCGACAGCTTGCATTTCAATTTCTATTTTTCTATTTCCATGCTCCATTTCATTAAGCAAATGGGCATTTTTCACATTTTAAATAATAATAAAAAAATAAAACACATAAAAAACTAATAATATATATATATATATATAGATTTATTATGAAAATATATTATTATAATATATTATGTATTAAATTCTAAAAATATATTTTATTTATCCATTTTTAAAGTTGTTTTATTATTTTTTTTTATTATAAAAAAGTGTACTGCACCCAGCACAATCTTTTACCCATTATTTTTCTTTCTATCCATTATAATTAAACCCGTATTTGTGCTACTGGAAAGCAGATTATATATTCTTTTCAGACTTCTGTATATAGGACTCCAGTTGAGCCACGTCTAAATGAGTCCATAATCTGCAGCATCTGCTCCCAGCATATGGCATCCTTGTGTTGACACGAGCTCTTCAAATATCTGAATATGATAATTTCCCAGTAAAATGTGATGTATTGTTGCCTGAAGACTTTCGATTTCTTCTCGGTGCAACGGAACAGCCGTGGTATCACCTGAAGTTCAGGTTGCCATAGGAACCCTCTCGGGCACAAGGCAGCTGTGACAAATGTGTTGCAATGGTGATTTTAAAAAATATATATCAAACGTCTACAAGACAAACTGATATCTTTTTTCCAAAACAAGGTGAGAATCCATTTTTTATTTATTTACGTCCCAATTTTTGTTCCCCGTAACACACCATACCTCGTTTAGAGGAAAAGTAATTAAAACAGTTCATACTTCTGGGTTTGTCAAAAGGAAGACAGGGGAATGAAAATTATTTAATTGTAGAATGAATAGACTTTCACCCACAGGAAATCCGGCGTTGGCTTTATGCAAATTAACCTTAATGCTCATTTTGTCAAAGGAAAAATGTTGTTGTTTGAAATCACTTATTCTCGTTCCTTTAGGAGTTCTGCAAGTCTCAAGTCTGGAAAATAAGCACGGAGCTTTGGTGCCAATTAAAATAAAGAGATTAAAACAAGATTTAGAAAGAAGTTTTTGACTTTGGCTAAACACGAAAAGATTTTTACAGGAGACGTGAACAGCTTCACTGAAAACAGTGCAAAACTCTCTAGACGCCACAACATTTTCCACTGAAACATACAGTCAACCTATCAACTATCAAGCTATCAATTAAATAAGACTCAAATAAGATTACAAATTAAATTGTAATCAATTTATATCTTCGTTGTATATCTCCATCTTGGGTGATTTTTAGTTCGAGTGATATAAGACAACAGGTTGTAATAATAGATTTTCAAGGCTTTGAGAATAACTGACACGAAAGATCGAGAAAGACTGGACACAATTAGGAAGTAGATGCCCACTAGGATCATGGGATGTGTAGTTATCTTGACAAACATGGGATGGAACAGAAACATTGAAACAATGTCTTACTTAAAATGTGACGTCATTGACACATTGAATTCTCATTTTTTACTTGAAACTGTTCCATATTATCGCATAGATTTTTGTGACCAATCAAGTACTTGTGTTGATTTTAAGCTAAACTAAGCTAAGCTAAGCTACCCGGTCGTGTAGGTTGTAGTCTCTGTTTGTTGTAATAGAAATTATTGTACTGTATTTGGTTTAATCTTACATCTTCTAGTGTTATTTTGTCTCTGTTAAGTGTTGTGTCATGTCTAATGTTTCTTTGTTTCTGTTTTTAGGACGACGTGTTTTCATATATTTTTGTTCCTGACTTGAAATGGGGGGGGCACCTTATATTTACGTGCATATTTGAAATCGGCGATTATAAGCACCTCCCCCAAGTTTTTGAGCATCATAAATTCGAAAAAAAAAAGGGCTGCTTATATTTGTGTGAATACGGTATTTGAGCAATAATAACAAATAATAATAATGATATGAGTATTTCTAGGGCGCTTTTCACAGTTTTTGTCTCAAATACATTGTAAAGTACATTGTATATCATTTGAAATCCTTTTTGAAATCCAATAAATTCTTTAAATGCGCAACATTTTTATATGCTTTATGGTCATATCAGTTTCTTAAACTTTCTTAAACTTGACAGTTTCTTAAACTTGAAAACTGACAGATTTTGCATCTAAAATGGAGTTTGGCCAGATAGAGGACGGTGTATTTTTGGTGCTGCGTGGCGTCTGCAGGGTGGCACGGGGTCACACATTGTGTGGCTAATTAAAGTCCAAATAAAGAGTTTCCGATGGCCTGCACATGGACAAAACCACACAAAACACTCCAAGAACAAGAACGCAAAGCTGTCGGATAATGAAGTGTCCAATTAAATTGTGCCCAATCTGTCGGAGCATTGCGCTAAAATGCCACGTTATTTTACACGCAGCTTAATTGCCACCCACCGGTTCTGTCAACAGGTGCCAAGGGCTGCGCATCACAGCGAGGAGCGTGTGTTAAAGCTCTTCTGCTTCCCGTGTCTGACTGCGAGTGAATTCTCATTAACGCGGGTCTCAGACCTCACTGTCCGCTCCTGGTTTCGCAATGATGCGGCTCATAAGGAGGACATTTGTTTACATTTTAGACTTCATGTTGTACATCTCTGTCGGACGTCAACAGATTCCACACATCTACGCAGTGGCGGTTCTACATTGAATGAGACTCTCTCCTGATATGTATAGTCCTTTTTTTGATGACATCGATACAGTGAATGATACTGTTGCATACCTTTTTTATATTTTGGCATTTTTCTAAAGTGTGCACCCGATGGCTAGACAAAATAGAATCAAGAGATAACACCATCCCCACCACCAAACTTATTCTGTTGTAAATGTCTAACATTTACAGTACAGTACATTAAGTACACAATGTCAACATTGACAGTATTACACACTTATGTCAAATCACACTAAATAACTTAACATATTACAACACCCCATAAAAACACAATCTGAAAATAAAATCTGACTCAACGTAAATTGCGTTTATTTGACATAATTGAGAAAATGTTTATTATGTATTAAAAAGTGTGCGTATGAATATACGTATATTAGGGCTGTCAAACGCTGCATTTTATCATTTTAGTTAATCACACTTCGCTGACCAAATTAATTGCAATTAATTTCCATTAAATGACTGAAGCTTATTATATTGGATATTGAGGTGTAATATGTAAATTGATCTAAACTCAACACTAAATGAACGCTTGTTTAAATGATGTAAAATAATTTAGTATAATTTATGTTTCAATTTGCAATGTTTTGTCTTTTTTGACAAAGGGGTTGAGTCGCACTTTTTTCAAGATTTTCAAGACACTTTTAGCACAATTAAAAATTTCACTTTTAACAATTTTGGTCTTACATATAAGTGTTATATCTGTCATGGATCCCGGCTTAAAGCCGGTCAGGACTTTTTTTTTGAACTTTATCTGGACTCTTATTTTGAAGTTTTTGTCTCAGTTGATCATGTCCTGCTTCGTGTCCTGTGTCCCAGCTGTTCTGTGTTATTCGTTAGTCTATGTGTTTAAGTCCCTGTGTTACATGTATCACTGCCGGTTTGTCAGTCATGTTACCTGTCATTCTCGCCTCAAGTTCTAGTCTCGTCTTGTTCATGTTCATGTGTTTTTTTTGGATTACCTCATATACTGACCCTCTGCCTGTGACCTGACCTTGATTTTTGGAATAAACCCTCATTGGACATTTAACGCCTTGTGTGCCGTGATCTCGTCCAGGAAGTGCATGTGAGTCCACCCTGTCTTGCTTTAGTGACAGTCGTTTGTGACAATATCCATCAATTGAAAGTTTGAAGTACATATTTTTTTAGGTTACACTCTTAATAAAAACAGAACGTTGTGTTTTTTTGTAAATAATAATAATAATAATAAAACTGAAACGTGAAGCGTTTGGTCTTCTCTTTGTCAGCAGAAAAGGAACTGTAACTTAATAAATACTTATCACTCTTAACACAAAACACATGTCTACATAAAGCTTGGAATGTCTGTTTTTAAAAATAAGTGTAAGTAAATACAGTGTTGTCTGTTTATCTAATCCGTATGAATCTAAAGCTTTGGCTTTTTGAACAGAGCAAGTTATTTGCAGTTGAAAAGGAATTGTATCTGTGTTGCTCGCTGAGAGGGGAAAAGTAGGTCTGTGTCCCTTACGCACTTTGCGCCTAAGTGACAACACCTGAACTCAATCACTGTGAGCTGCTGACCTTAATGAGCCGCATGAGGAGACAGCGCACGGCTCTCTTGGTTCTATTCATTGCACGTTGCCAAAGTGAAAGTAAAAATAAATGCAACTGTTATTAATGGTGCTAAAAATAATTGATGCGATGAAGCACTTAAAATTAATCATGCGCATTAATGTGGTAACTTTGACAGCACTTATATATATATATATATATATATATATATAAGTATATAGAAGTTAAACACAAACTGGGGCGTCGCGAATATGTAATGGTAAATCGCTTAGCTAATGCATGGATAATTTTGTTTTCTAGGGGCGCTCGTGCCGCACCTCGACGTGACGTGAACAAATGCCGCCCAGTTGGCACATGCCTAGAACTGCTACTGCTTCTACAGATGAGGTAAGATGAGGAGTCTGAGCGCTGGAGGAGGGCAGGGAAGTATCAGAAAGAAAAGAACGAAATTAGATGACGATTCACCGCCAGAATTTCAAGTATGTTGTGCTTCCCCTCAGCAGATCAAACACAAATAGACTTTTAAATAAGCAGAAGCAGACGTCACGCCGAGGTGAACCTATTGATCAGCTCCATATCTCCATCAATCCAATTTATCCGCGTCCACAAAGACAGTTCTTTATGGTGTCCTTCATTTGCTAATTTGTCTTTCATGGTTGCAAGAGAACCGTGTTCATTTTGCCAAAGATTTTTTATTTAGTTTCAGTCATAGTTTTTTGACTAAAACTCATTTTTGTTTTAGTCTCATTTTAGTCGACTAAATACCACAGCATTTTAGTCGACTAAATTACAGTATAGATTTAGTCAATGAAATTATAAGTGCTATATATTCTAAATGTTCACTAAAGTTGCTTTGTCTAAGAAATCTGAATGCGTAATTATTAGGGGTGTGACGAGATCTCGTGGCACAAGATCTCGCGAGATGCGATTGGATCTCGTGATATCGCGAGAATTTGCCGCAATTTTTTTTGACAGTGTGTGGAATCAAACATTGTTAAAGGATTCGTGCACGAGCGTCCCGATGCGCATCGCACCGGCATGCGCGGATCCTTGCGCTCGCGTCTCAATATACTGTGGCTCAAAAAACCGCGGACTGAGTAACTGAGTAACTGAGAGAGCGCGGATCTCCGCCATTGCCCCGCCCCCGCGACAGGTCAGACTCACTACTAGATCGTTTGTGAATGAACTTTAATAAAGTGTGTTTGTAAAATAAACCGATTATTTCAAACAGTCATTAGTTGCACATCTGAGTTTAATCTAATGTGTCTAATACACGTGTATTACATTACTATCCAAACGATTCACTCTCGCTGCCGTAGAGCAGAAATATGAGAGTAAACCAGCTGATTACTGCTGTAAAACTCATTCAGATGATGTGAGTCTCACCAGCGACACCGTGAAGGGAAAGAACGTCACGTCCTGAAGAAGACCCGTTGTTTTAGTCAATAATTGATTGGACACTTTCAATAAATATGGTTTTTATTCTACATGTTATGTTATGCATTGCATAATATGCTGCATTGCAACGTGTAATACAATATGTGGGGTTTTTTTAGAGCTGAAATGAACACAGTGAATTTAATCATAATGAAGTAGATTGATGTTGAGTTGAACTTAATGCCAAAATGATTCTACCATTCTTTGCAAGTTAATGGAAGACTTGTGTTTGTCTATAAATAGTGTTTAATGACTGCGCTTGATGGATTTTTATACTATTGACAGTTAAAACATTTTTTGTGAAATTACTTGACTGGCAATTTATGGCATCATATTTTGTATGATCAATATTATGTTGGTTATTTGGTTATCACTGCATGCAATTGATGAAAATAGAAAGTGAAACGCATCAACAGTTTTGAACATTTTAGTTAAATAAAATACAGATAAAATCTTGCTCTCCTTATATTATTTGTCAAAGATTTATTTTTATTTAAAAAAAAATCTAAATCTCGTCTCGTCTCGATCTCGTGAGCCTAGTGTCTCGTCTCGTCTCGTCTCGTGGGAAAAGTGTCTCGTCCCACCCCTAGTAATTATCTATGAACATATAAAATACATACAAAGATCTTACAGCAGATGGCGCTTCAGGTGTGTTGTATTTCTGGCCGTGATTGTTGCTTCACACACGGCATGCAAATTGTTTTTATAAGGCCGAATGTAAAACGAATCAACATATTTGATCGTTTTTTCCTGCAGGAGAAGACGTTATTGAAGACGTTCGCCTCTATAACTACCTCGCCATCTGAAAGGCTTCGTGTCCTGATTGGTTCTCTTTGCGATTGGACCCGCCTTTCTCCACAAGCTCGGACTATGATTGGTCGCCGTCACAAAAGGCATTTTTGCTTACTTTTTATTAGTTGACGAAAGTGTCAATAAATGTAGTTATAGTTTTCGTTAAGTGGGAGTTTTCGTATAGTTCTCGTTTCGTTTTCGTCGGGGAAAAAAAGAGTCGTGGACGATGACGAAAATGTTTTTTCCGTAAATTAACACTGCGAGAGAGAGAGAGAAGACTTTCATGGTTTAGAAGAGTCCCGTGTCTTTACTGATCATTTATACCAGAATCACGATTGACTGACACGTAATCCCTAGCCGCGGCGGTGGCCTCCATTTTCTCAGCAAATAGCTAAAACCGCGCTTTGTTCGGGAAAAAAAAAAAAAGCAACTCGGACAATTCTCTTCCCGTAATGGAAGAATTACAGCGGGAGTGAGGGCAGACATTTCTATTATAAACCATAAGCAGTTGAGCCCGCAGGAGCTTCATGAGATTTCTTCAAATGGTCAATTATTGGTGAATGGTTCGGCCGGGCCTGGATGATCTACCGCGCTCAACTCTAAACAATTCAAACATTCCTGGTGGAAGATGAGGATATCTGCTGCGGTTTGATCACATCGACATTCACAAGCCAACAGAAGTGTGCACAGGTAACATTTTAATCCACACAGTGCAAACGGACAACAGTGTAGTGACAATCTCTCAGATCCGCGTCGGAAGTCTTGAGAGTGAGTCACATGACCCACTTTCACGAGGTGAATGCCCCACTTGATTTTATGCCCTTTATTCTTCTGAAAATAAGTGATTTCTGTGCGTGCGACTCAATCAGGAATAAAAGAAATGCTGGTGAGACTCTTTCAGGTGTTTACTGGCTTTTCTCCACAAAGCTGTTGTGCTGTTTGTCGCTTGCTCGTCAAATAGTAGCTATAGCAACGATCCAATAATACAACTCCAGAAATAACTTGTACTTAAGATTCGCCAAAGGTTGACATCTTTTATTGTCAAATGCATTTGATTGTGAATTGATTTAAAGGTTTGACGCGTACTATCCGCTAGCGGAATCCTAAACTCTGTCACTACTTGACACTGAATTGTGACTGTTTTATTTAAATGAGCTGTCGTTTAGAGGAAAGAGATACAAACTGCCTTTTGTCGCGCATGCTGTGCTGACAAGATAACAGTTTGTGGAAGATTGTACAGTCTTAAAAAGCACAGAATGATCAGACTGAATAACATGAATAATCAGACCGCATAACACCATCTTGATTTGTGTCCCACTTCAGCAAAATCATTGCTTTCAAAAGCTGCCGAAACCTTTTGAGCAAAGAACAATAGAATAAGAGATTGGTTTTACATCTTCACTCAACAAAAAAAAGAAGAGGCATTTAGCATGAAATATCTTCTGTGATGTGACTTCCACACAACGTTTCACATTCTATTAGCAATTTTAAATTTGATCAAACATCATTGTTAAATGTGTTTTCAACGTCCAACAATGACATTGGGACAGTAGTCAAAATTTAGTTTTAATTTACTTAGAAAGTAGATGCCAATTGCTTGTTGATTTTGCATACATTACACAAAGTAAGCCCTAGTGGGTTTGTGCTTGTGCTCTTGAATGAAAGTTAATGTGTTGCTTTTCCAACTATGTGTTAATAATGCATGGAGCAAAATTGATTAATAATTGATCGAGATAGACTTGTTATTATTTTACTTATTTTTAATTAATTACAACTCTCAGCAAATGCTAGTTAAAAACCAACAAGGGAAAAAAAAACGAGAAACATTGCTGAGAAAAATAAATGTAATTGCATGAGTTTCTTAGAACATTCGTTCTGAATAACATAAAGGCCAGAGCGAGAAATGTCACAAACTACCACACTGACATGTGTGAGACATTACATAAAAGAATACAAGTTTCTGTAAAGCCATATTTGAGAGAATATTTTTTCACAGCCTTGGATTACAATCGTAGGGTCAGTGAGCGCTTTTTTGTTTCATACTTTTTTTTTAAAATACAGTTTCTGAATAGCACCAGTGTTTTGTCACATATTTGGTGAATTTGATGTTGTTTTGTGTTGAAACTAAATAATCTTATTTTAACTTGCCTTAGTTACATTTTCTCGCCTTAAGTATCTTTAAATTCAGAAACAACTATTTACAGATACAAATAAAAAATACTCTGTTTTTGGACTTAATTTCTACATTTTAAAATGTGATATTTTTTCCATAAATTATTTCCTATGTACATTTCCCAAAACTTTTTTACAAATAAAATAAAACACCAGACTTATAAATCAGCAAATGAATCAGAATTGTCCAACCATCCCTCAACCAAAGCACCAACGCCTAATCTGAAGAACAATCTGTGCTCTGATGACTTGAAACGCACGACCGAGGTCTTTTTCGAAGCACAACCTGTGACCAAACAGCAACCAGAGGAGACCAACGATTCACAGAGTGCACTAAAAATGTAAAAAAAAAAAGTTATTAAATGCAGTTTTCCCAGAAACTTAATTTCCCCGTCGTCATGTTTCCTCCAGCTCTGGCTCTTCTGGGAGCGTGGTGAGATCTTGAATGACTACCTGCGGAGTTGTCAGCGTGATTGGCAGGGACATTGCGACTGGCACTGTGCCCCGGGAACTTTGCGGAACTGCGTTTCTTTGTAGTTCTGGAGCAACAGTGGGAGTGGGAGTCTCCTTCAGGTGGCGTCGGTACTGCGCAAAGCTGCACGTCTTTAGGAAGACGGCGAGGACGTTCTTCCCCATGAGTATTCCAGATACTCGAACGTCCCTGTAAAACACCATGTTCCCTCCTCGTATGAACAGCGTGATAATATTGATGGCTGCCAAACTGAGGATGGGATACAGCAACATCTTGTGCGGCACAATGTTGACCCCTTGCATGCTGATTTCGCTGAGCGACACGCACGGCAGGATCAACAGGACGATATAGCAGTAGAAGAACGTAAGACCCTCGACCCACAGGGGCAGAACTTTTCTCTGAGGCTCCCAGAGGCTCGCCTGAATGTCCAAAATGTCTAGAAGATCCACCACAACCCAGAACAATCGACTCCTCAGCTCCTCTCTCTTCTTGATGGGGCGGACATACTCCATGTGGTCGATGGCTGCCAGCGTGACATAGAGTCCGGGCACGAAGATGGAAAGCAATACCGTCAAAGCTTTGCAGGTTAAAGCGTTGGCTCTCTCGCCTTCGGCTTTGTAGTTTTGGTAGATGAAGTACACCTTGATCTCCAGCACAAAGACATAGAAGAACCAGAGGATCATGGCATAGCCACGCTTGGCAGTTCGTACCTCGGCGCCCACCCAGACGGCAATATACCTCAGCACGATGAGGAAGCACACGTCACCCACCAACACCATGATGCAGACACCCACCTTCCGAGGACCTTGGTTCTGTTCGACGAGGTAGGCGTCCAGAAGCGCCATGCTACTCATGATAAGCACACATGAAAGGCAAACATGGGGCTTGTTGGATGGGGGTGGTGGGACCATGATGATCAATGACGACGATGTTGGGTTTAATTGTTCTTCAAACTACGTCGGGCAGATCCATGCAGAAGTTCCATCTACAGAGTCGACTTTTCAGCTGTGCTTCCAAAGCAAATCCAGTCCGTGAAAGACGTGAGGCTGAGACATCCTGTGAGACAAAACCATTGAAAGAACAAATAGAAGAGGCAAAGTTGTTCTTGCTCAATCCTCCTCTCCTGGTTCTCGCGGATCCTGGAAACACCTGCTGGAGCATAAATAAGTCATGATACCCTGGATCCAGCTTAACTCAGTCTCACACTTCTACGAGTAAACGTAGGCACCCTGTGCATGCTGAACGCAAGCGCTTTGGTTGTCATTAACTGTTAATTGGATCATTGGCTGCTAAACAAATTCCGGTGGAATGTCTGCAAGCACAATTGGCTATTTCGTTTCTCCAAAGAAGACTCCTGGGGCACAAGGAGAGCGCGGCAGCAGCAGAATGAGCAGAACACACTGCGAAAGAGTGGCTCAGGAATTATTGGCTGTGATAAATTTCTCGTTTTACGCCAGAAGTGAATCCGTTCCCGGCGCTATGACTCAGAGCGGCACAGACGAGACCACATCTGACATGTCTCTCCTATGAGGTCTACCGTTCCAAATCGGAGGCAGCAGATTGTGTGGAACTGTAAGTGCGTGTGTGCGCACGTTATCCGCTGTTGAGTCTGAAACGCAAACCCAGTCCTCGTGTAAAATCCTCTCAGCAACGGTGCTCAGCACTCGGGGTTGGAAAGTTTCTCAAGCCGTCCAAAAAAATGCACAACTGTGAAGAACATTCCTCCACGCAAGCGCATGCCTTCAAATTGAGCGAGTCATCTCCGTGCTCTTCGTCTTGCAGTATCCATGCCGAACAAGCCATCCCACTCGCCTTGACCTTTGAAATCTGTGCAGTGATAGTCTGATGCTTTCATTCCGCTAAACTGGGAGCAGTGCGCTGCCTGTGGCTCCTCCAGCGAGTCTGGTTCGGTTTCACCCTCCTCCCGCTGCTCTTCTCTTCTCTCCTCCCCTTCTCTCTGCTTCCCTTCACTTATGCGCAGTCAGGCATTGAGTGTCAAAGAGGGACGCTCAGCAACAGCTTAAAAGACACAGACGGCGATGAGCTTTGATTCGATCAGCACTCTGCTGTCACAACTTCTCACATCCCAGTTGGTTAGCGCGGTCTACAGGGAGCATCTCTCTCGTGAGTGGCTTTTATTAGAGCTCTGAAGTCCCCTGCTGGCACTGATGAGACGTGGAATGGTCCTGGCTGCTTTGATTAGAAGTGGCTACATTTCAAAAAGCTGAAATAACGAACAGCGGAAGGACGGCGAAGGAACCCGAGCCACTTGCGAATCGTTTACTGATGAATTAAAGACAAGCCATGGGATGTGACGTCTCTGAAGTTCGG
Organism: Paedocypris micromegethes; assembly: GCA_028031935.1. Taxonomy (NCBI): domain Eukaryota; kingdom Metazoa; phylum Chordata; class Actinopteri; order Cypriniformes; genus Paedocypris; species Paedocypris micromegethes. The sequence continues at coordinate 1,358,280 of CM051497.1, forward strand.
CACACGCAGGAATATCACACACAATTTATGCCTCTTTTTATCAAGACCAAGTTCTGTTTTCAGAAGGGATGTTGGCGGGAAAAGAACAGTGTGAAGCCCGCAACCCGCACTTTGACAATTGAAGTACTATACTCGCTGTTGCTTTTTTTGTTCTTGATGTTGTTTTTGCTCAGAAACTACAAAGACCAGAAGTTCTCTTGTAGTAGAGTAAGTAGACACTCAATCACAAATGTAGTCAAGAGAGTTAAAGTTGCTTATGTTTTTGATACACATTACAAGTACAAAGTTGCAAAACATCTTTAAGTAAATTAACAAAATTAATTTACTCAAATACTTTACACCATCATTTGTTTCGGATTTTAACTATGAAATTTCAATCAATGCTTTTTCCAGAGTCATGTGACTTGGACTCAAGTCTTTTTTTCTTTTATTGACAAAGTAATTTAACAAAACGTTCAACGTTAGAGTAAGAATCAACTTGACAAAAAAGACTTGCAACTCGACTTGGACTATTGCTTGCGCCTATTGACTTGTAAAGACTTGCAATTTCACTTGACAAACCCCAAAGATGATCTGTTGATTATCTCTGATATACCACAGATAGTTTACTTTGGCTATAAAAATTACAAGTTGGTCAACAAAAACAAATTGTGTGTAAAACATGTGACGATGACGCCACAACTTCCAACTTTGTTCGACACGTGAAGCTGCACAATGGTTTGAATGAATGTCAAGACTAGTTTATCAGCTGAGTAACTTACTAGCTGCGGATTTATAACAATGAGACTGTACATTTACCTAGTGTCAACTTTCAAACACACTCCCAATCTGTCTCTTTCTTTCTCTCTCTCTCTCTCTCTCTCTCTCTCTCTCTCTCTCTCTCTCTCTCAGAATTGTGGATATTTTGTGAGAAGAGGTTTTGGAGAGTCAAGACTCTGATTTTTGGGGTGTAATTTTCATTTGTAAAGTGCTGACTTGTTTGAAACAGTTTTGGTTGTACAGTACTTTTTAAAGGAGTTAGACTGAAAAGTATATTTTAGTGGGGATATACTTACGAGTCCCCTCAGCGAACAATCAGCTCAAAATGAACAAATGTTTTCAATGACTCTGGATGAATGAGTCTCCTCTGTGAACTTGTCGTTCTTTCAGTGAACTTGTCTCAGTGAACGATTCGTTTGTGTATCATGTGACTGCAGTGCTGTTAACGCAACTATAGCAGGGAAGATGCAGGACATAATCATGTGTTTGTATTTTGACATAAAAATACATTGTATATAAAATCAACAAACATAAAATAAATGAACTAATGACTCGTGAAAAAATGATTTGTTCACTTTCTGTTCAAGAGTCAAAGATCTGATTCAGGTAATCATCGAACTTCCCAACACTAGTACAGATGAGACGTAGCACTTTTTCAGAAAATTATTTTTGTATCTGAGCATTATTCTTTCATTAAAAAGAATTATGTATGGTTGTAGGATCTGTATTTATTAAAGTATAAATAATGTATACTTTTTTCTCTCGAAAGTCAAACCAAAAACACTCGAAAGTCTAACGGTCTTGATTTGAGACTTTCCAAGCAATGACTTTGTCCCACCTCTGGCTTTTTATGCTTACATTTCTATGTCTTTGCTTGTTTATTTGATCACACAATGAAGCGGCTGTTGGTGATGTGCGTGATTAGGCTATCTCTTTTAGATCCCCATGATTGACACGGCGTTAATAATGCAGAGAGCCTCTCGTTTTAATTATAACGCATGTTACTTATAAATGTCTTCCCTTGTTAAATTACCAGAGTGTTAGACAGTCATGAATATTTGACAAGAATCCAGGCCATTAGGTTGGAACAATGAGAGAGCGATTGCTGGGCTTTGTTAATTGGACTCGTTTGATCACTTCCCCTCCCCCCTCGCGGAAAGCAGCAGGCATTCATCTAAATGTGCCGTTGAGAGCCGTTCCGGATGGATGGATGGTCTGATGGATTGGAGTTTGCACCATCGATGTGTCAAAGTGTGCGTCCGACCACAAGCGCCGAAGGCAGCGGTTTGGATAAGTGTGTGGCCGTAAATGATCACTCGTTCTATTATTCAAAAGGACTTTGTTGAGAGACGTACTAACATTTCAGTGTGTGAAGCAAAAGTAGATGCGTATTTGGGCGGCAGCATCAAGGTTCAATTGAGACTCAAGGTCAGATCCGGTTGTGATGTGTGTGTGTGTGTGTGTATGTGTGTGTCACGTGGCATGTTCTCTCCGTGCTTGCGTGGGTTTCCTCCTGTTTTCACCAAAAATGTGTTTAGGACAAAATATGGAAGAGGACTGGAAATTGAGAGAGTGGAGGGATGAGAAAAAAAGATGTGGTCAAAGTGAGAGAGATAGTGGAGACAGAGAGAGAGAGAGATATAGAGAGATTGAAATAGAGGGTAGGAAGAGGGCTGAGGAAAAGAGAGAGAGCAAAGGGTGTGAGTGAGTGGGGGATGAGGGAAAGATGGAGAGTGGAGGAGTGAGAGAAATATAGGGAACGTGAGGACTGTGAGAAAGAGAATGAGAGAAAGATATAGTGAAAGAAAGAAATAGAGAGATTGAAAGTGTCAGAGAGGAAACGAGTGAAGACTGATGATGAGAGAGAAAGAGAATGAGAAAAATAGATTATTTATTTTTACAAAAATATAAATATATATACTAGACAGAGTGGTCAATCGGAATTAAAACCCAAGTGGCTCCTTTTAATTGCAATTGCTCCTCCTTACAAAATATGAGAATGAGAGTGAAGACTGAGAATAAGAGAATGAGAGAGATAGATGGAGTGAGTGAGTGAGAGAAGGAAATAGAAATAGTAAAGACTGAGAATAGGAGAATGCGAGAGATAGAGTGAGTGAGTGAGTGAGTGAGTGAGAGAAAGAAATAGAAAGAGTGATGACTGAGAATAAGAGAACGAGAGAGAGAGAAAGAAATAGAAAGAGTGAAGACTGAGAATAAGAGAATGAGAGCGTAGAAGTGATGACTGTGAGAAAGAGATAGGAGAGAGTGAAGACTGTGAGAAAGAGGAATAGGAGCCATGATCCAGAAATGGAAATTCTCTTTTTTACTTTTTTCACATAGCGTCTTTGCGTTGGTCTCAGACTAAAAAAAGCGCTATACAAATGAACTTAAACTTGAACTTGATTGTAAGTCCAAAAATGTTCTTCTGCAATTCTCTGATTGTTCTCGGTTACTCCCCACAGCAAGTGTCCGTGTGCTTGCGCGCAGCTATGAATATTAAACTCGTGGGCATATATGCATCGCCGCTATTTGCCCAGCGTGTGGGGCGTGTGCACCGCCTCGCTGCTAACTCTCAAAGCACTGAAAGCTCGTTTAATTAGACTGTTTAACTCAAACTTGGCGAGGAGTGTGAAATTACCCCCTACTTAACCCGCGCAATTACCCAGCTCCTCGTTCCTTGAAAAAAAAAAAAAAAAAACACTCCACACTCGTTTTCCCAACGCAGAGAAACGAAACCCACCTTTTATGCCGACTAATTAAATCAGCTAGTAACTGTAAGTGACATTGGCATGTTCCGTGTAGTAAAGAAAGAGCATGATTCCATTAATACTCTGTACCGGTACATGCAGATACAAACTCTAATTGCGTTCGATCAACGGCGCAATAAACTCTGAAAGCGTCATACAGTGTAAGACCTCAGCGACATGCATTATACATGCGACCAGGAGGCGATGGATGAGACACAGATATGTTTATCCGTCTGCTGATGCGTTAATGTGAGCCGCATAAATCTTTCCGGAACTTACCACGAGGCATCGATAAATCCTTCACTCCTGCTGTAAATGAACACGATCGCTCTTATTTACTGCTCTTGTCTAATGATCCCAATATTTATGTCAGCGTGTGCAGATTGACGTCATATTAGTGGCGATCGAGCGTTGATGGTTTAGCATCATGTTTTACTGAATTTGTATTCTATGACTTTGCGACGTTTTTCCGTGTTGCAGATGTTTCTATAATTGCCCAGAAGTGAGTGAGAGTGTGAATGTGTGTCTCCTGCTCCGTGATTGGTTGGCCACCAATCCAGTGTGGGCCCCGCCTTCAGACACAGAGTTGCTGTGATTGGCTCCATCATCTCCCTGTGACCCAGCGATGGAAAATCAATTCAGAAAATGGAAGGATGGTTCATTTGATTTAGCATTTTTTTGCGAGTTGTTTGCTTCCTTTTTCGGAGAATGGGACCATTTTATAAAAACAAAAGGAAGTAATGGATTCTGTGTGCTATTTCCTTTCCTTCCTGTTAGTGTGCAGAGAAAGCACTTATTTTCTTGAATGTTTTTCCCCTTCTATCTGTGAGTAAAAAAGATTGGGCTTCGAAAGTGTTCATTTTTAGCAGTGGCCTAGTTCTCTGTCACCATGAAGAATTGTCCCCGGGCATAAGACCTGTTCCTCGCACCTCTCTCCTTCCGTCTCCCTCGTTTCATTACTCTCCGTTTTCCATCCGCACATGTGACTCACCAAAGAAATCCACAGAGCATGTGTTAAAGAAGACATCTGTGAAAAATCTACTGCTTTTGTTTAACTATTGTCATATTACAAAGGAAAAACCCTGAATACTGAAAGCAAATCTCTCTGTCACTGGCAGTTCAGAACCAAAATAGATCCAAATAACCTTTACTGCGCGTCTTTCTTTAGCTATATGTGTGGAAAAGGCCAAAAATGTTGACATCATTTTCTCAGTAAATTAAGTTGCTTATTTATTCTTGCATTAGAAAAGAAAAAGAACTTTAGTAAAAGAAAGTACGTATTGGTTTTTTTTATTGATGAGGTGATGTGGTGGAGTTAATAAAAAGAGAGATTGGGGTGGGAATGGGGTGATGGGGGGATGATAGAGTCGTGGTGTGAGAGAAAGGGAAAGTGTGGTGGGAGAAACAGAGAAAGAGAGTGTTTCAGGGTGAAGGAGAGAGTGAGTGGAGGGTTTGAGAAGGATGAAAGAGAATGAAACCAAAGTAGGCAGGGAAGTAAGAGAACAAGGGAGAACGGGTGAGAGAGAAGAGAGAGGGTATGAGAGAAGGGGTTGGGAGGTTGAAAGAAAGAGTAATGGGATCGGGAGAGAGAGAGTTGGGGAAGACAGAATGGTAGACTGAGAGAAATGGAGTGAGTGGGGGTGAGAAAAGGCCATGTGGTGAGAGAACAAGTGCACATGAGGATGAGAGTAAAAGAGCAAATGCAGAAGTGAAAGAGAGAAAATAAGAGAGTGGGGGGGTTGAAAGAGAAAGTAATGGGATTGGGAGAGAGAGTTGGGGAAAGAGAATAGTAGAGTGAGAGAAATAGAGTGAGAGTGGGAAAGAGAAAAGGTGATCGGGTGAGAGAAAGAGAGACATTAAATGGTGAGAGAACAAGAGAACATGAGGATGAGAGTGAAAGAGTGAGTAGAGGAGTGGAAGAAAGTCAAGAGTGGGGGGGTTGAAAGAGAAAGTAATGGTATCGGGAGAGAGAGGTAGAGTGAGTGAAATAAAGAGAGTGGGAATGTGAAAAGGCGATAGTGGGGGGTGGGGTTGAAAGAGAGTAATTGGAGAGAGAGAGAGAGAGAGAGAGCTGGACGAGAGAATGGTAGAATGCGAGAAAGGTGAGTGTTGGGTGAAAGAAAGAAAGGAGAGCTGACGGTGAGAGAACGAGTGAGCTTGAGGACGAGAATAAGTAAGAGGATGAGGGCTGGGGATGAAAGAGAGTAATGGGAGAGAGAGCGAGAGAGATAGAGAGTTGGAGAAGAAACGGTGGTAGAATGCAAGAGAGAGAAAGAGTAGTGGGAATCAGAAAAGGCAATAGTAGCGGTGAGACTGAGAGAAAGGAGAGGATGAGAATGAAAGAGCGAGTGGAGGAGTGAAAGGGAGAAAGTGGGAGGGGTGTTGATAGGCTAATTTAATTGGTGGGATGAGAAAGTTATTTTTAAGTCTATTTAGAAAAAAAAAAAGCGCTTGAAGAACAGTCAAAGATCAAGCTACCTTGAAATGCATTATGTAAATATGCAGTGGCAGATCATAACCCCATATCGGCACGCTTTTCTGCATTACTTAACATAACTTGAATTTGTGTGCGTGTAAGTTGTGTGGGAGTTTGGGACCCTTCGTTTCTGCCTGCGATTGCCGGTGGAGATTTGTTCCCCTTCAGGCAAATCGACTTTCATTTCCAACAGTTCACCCACAGCGAAGCTTACTGTACGCGTCTCCGATAATAACTCGCCAACACATTCTGTCGGATTTATGACCTCACCGGCTAGTTCACACGCTGGCTGTTCTCATAAATATCCTGAATGTTTATGGAGACATTGTTGGTTCACACTTTGCTGCACTGTTGTACCCCAATGTGGTAATGACAATAAACTACTATCCTACTCTGTTTAAAAGCAGGAAATAAGAGTGATGTCACTGAGAATTGGCCATTATATATGAAATATATCAATGCCAGTGGTGTAAAGTACTCTGTTACTTAAGTATTTTTGGCTACTTTGTACTTGCACTGCATATCAAAAATTGAAGCAACGTTTTTAACTTGTTACATGGCGATTGTGCAAGACAAGTTGGCATCTTTTTCACACCGCGGTTAAAATCTTGGGCAGACGAGGTGATATCGTCATCTGCAGGATGCTGAAGGAACTGGAAGCTATTTATCAGCTAAATCACATAAACGTGAATCAGCGGTTGCACATTTCTGCTCGTTCGAGTTTGACCGAGACTGACTTTTGGTTCTTTTTTTAAATGTAGTATGTTGTGCCATTTTTAAACATTGAGGTGTTAAATTCCATTTTTATTTTAGGGGGAAAAAACTTGAAAAAAAAAAAACAATTGATTTTCACATTCCTTGGTGTTTTTGAGACTAAATTTAGTACGAGTAAAATACTTAAGTTTTATTTAAAATCAAATACTGACGTCTTCTTGGAATTGATGACTTGTAATGGAGTCATTTTACAGTACGGTATTCATACTATGGCTACTGTAAGTATGATGTCAAGTGCTCTTTACACCGCTAATTAAAGGTCGATTCGATTTTTAACAATTCTTTTTTTTTAACACGGCATGTCGTAATTCGTAAAAGTGCTTCCACGCAACTAAACGCCCTTCACGACACTTTTTCCGCCTTCCTTTCGGTCCGACGAGCAGCTTCGAACGCCAGAACGCGGCGACTGCAAAGGAGTCAGCGAGAATATCCGTAACTATTTCTCTGCAATTAAATGTAAGCAGTCACGTGGATGTTGGGAGGCATCACATCACAGGCGGTTTATTTTTAACGAGCCGGCTTGATTAATCACGGTAGATTCTGGAAGACCGGAGTCTCTGGGAAGGCTGCCTCTGACCCAATAAAATAATTCCCACCCCCATCTTTTCCCCAAGTTTTACGGTACGCGTATTAAAAAGTCATGAGAGGAGTGCTAAAAATGCGTTTGCCCGCATCAAATTAGCCCAATTAATGCTGAAACCTCAGGATGCAAAGATTCCGCTGCGATTCTGCGGCATGTCTTATTTCTTCCGGTAGCGCCCGTCGCTCTCTGACCTTTAGGAGAGAACTTCATCAGCCAACTTACAGTTTCATCTCGTGGATTTATACCAAGTCTTTGGACTTCCTGTAGGTTACTTGAAGACCTCATCATGGTTCCATCGACGTGAGCTGTATGGATTGCGAAGAAGTTGACATGAGCGATGATTTGACGGTGGTGTTTGTGTGGATTCAGGTCTGCAGTATTAGCATTTTATTGGATTTGCACTAAACGAGTGCATTCGCCAGAGTCGGACAGAGTGCGCCAAATCAATGCTTGAGTGAAAACACAGATACGATTGGGCAACTGTTGCTCCAGTAAAAGTTATTGAAAATCAATGCAAAAATATAGTAAAATGCCGGTTATGTAAAATACAGTGTAAACCAAGCAAGCGCTGCTCATCTGACTGGGGTCATCATGGCGAAGGGTTGACCTTGTCCTTGTTTAGGTTTTCTTGTTTGTTTTTTGTCGGCTTGCTCAAGTATTGGCTTGAATATCAATCGCAACTTGAAAAATTAATGTATTCACGTGAATATAAGCATCCTATGAATATAAGCACCCCCCTTATTTTTCAGGCACAATTTATTTTTTTTCAGTTTCTGGTTAAATTATGTTATTATTCTCTTAAATACAATTTTTCCTCTATTTAACAAACCTAAATTTTCACTTGTATCATTTTTATATCGCTTGGATAATAGATGCTCTATCTTGAATAATAGAGTCTAGTGGTCAGGACTTCATTTCCCAAGATCCTTTGCTCCAGTCAGACTCCAAAACTTTTTTTAATTCCTTGGCCAGGTTCTTTGTTTTTGACTCTTTCTGCGATGACACATTGGACTTGTTTGTTGCTTAGGTTGTGCTAAGCGTAAGTTTGTAGTCTCTGTTTGTAATATAAACAATTGTACTGTATTTAATCATACTTTTTCCAGTGTTATTTAGTCTCTGTTAAGTGTTGTGTCTTGTCTAATGTTTCCTTATTTCTGTTATTGAGCCAATAAAAGCTTATACTGTAGCACGTCTGCCTACGGACCATTGTTTAACATTATATAGACGCACTCTTGATTTGGTTCTTGTTTGTTCATTATCAGTTTCTCTGCGTGCTAATTAGTTCTATGTGCTTGCTATTTCATTTATTCCTTACAGGCGTGTCCAATCATTAGTTTCCTCGTTAGGCATACTGTTTAAAAGCCTAATTTTTCGTTGTCTATGTCGGAATGTTGATGTGTTTTTGTGGTTCTGTCAATGCTTTGTCTTGCTCTGTTTCTATTCCATAAATGTTTGCTTGTGTGGCCAATTTAAGTTCTAATGTGAGCATTTTTTACAAATTCAGCCCTTCCTGCCTCTAATTTTATGGAATCAGATTAGTTGCAAAATATCAAACGTACATTTCTAAACGAACGAAAGTGCCTTTTATTTCGCTTGCAATCTTCACGTTTGTTCGACAATTTTTTTTTTCTTTTTTTCTGTTTGCATCAACAGCCAATCAAAGACAAAGAACCTTGTATTGTAATTTCAACTACATATAGCAGAGCGATACACGGTGACCAGGAAGTTTACTGAAGGTCAGCTGACCAGGAAGTGCGAGTTTAGCGAGCATAAGAAGTCTTAGATTTAATGTAGAATAAAAGTCTTATATTTATGTAGAATGTATATTAAAGTCACATCCTGCATTAACACGTGTTCATTTAGAATAGAATAGAATAGAATAGAATGCCTTTATTGTCATTGTATCACAGTGTTACAATTAAATTAGTATTGCTACTCACTGGTGTCAAAAGAAAGATGCGATCATGGTAAAATATTAGGGCCGTCAAACGATTCATTTTTTTAACTAGTTATTCGTACTTCCTTAAATTAATCGTGATTTAAGTTTGAAGTTAATCTGGCCGTGTGGGTGTGTGAGTGTGTGTGGTGTGTGTGCCCGGTTGAAGTAGACGCTGGCGCAGATTGGCTGCCGATATTTCACCTGGAAATTGGTGTGTGTGTGAACGTTGTGTGTCCTGTAAGGAGACCTTGAGTGTCTAGAAAGGCGGCAATAAATAAAAAATGGAATGGATTATTATTATTAGTTTTACTAAATAAACACTCTTTTAAATACTATACAATAGTTTAGTATCATTCTTTGTTCAATTTTCAATGTATTGTCTTTTGTATTGTTTTTTAACCCTCCAAGGTCGAGTCGCACTTTATTCAAGATAAAACACACAAAAAAAGTAAATTTTGGTCTTACATATAAGTGTTATCCATCAATTGAAAGTTTGAAGTACATATATTTTTAGGTTACACTCTTAATAAAAACAGGATTTTTTTTTTGAGCTGCCTTCTCTTTGTCAGCTACTTATCACTCTAACATGAAACACGTCTACATAAAGCTTAGAATGTCTGTTTTTAAAAATAAGTGTGAGTTAATACAGTGTTGTCTGTTTATCTAATCCGTATGAATCTGAAGCATCGGCTTTTTGAACAAAGCAAGTTATTTGCAGTTGAAAAGGAACTGTGCCTGTGTTGCTCGCTGAGAGGGGAAAAGTAGGTCAGTGTCACTTAACTAAACACTTTGCGCCTAAGTGACAACACCGCAATTAAGCATTTAAAATTAATCACATCCGTTAACGCATTAACTTTGACAGCACTATAAAATATATACACTGAATAACCAAAATAAATAACTACAATATATTAAAATGTGGTCCAAAATATAGAAGGCATGGAAACGGTTAAATAATAAAAAATGAAAAGCAATCAACACCAATTCCGGCAAAATATAAATGCGCAATTTTTATGCCATGATATTAACCCATAATTCTCTATCTCGTCAAGACTTTTTTAGTTACAGCCACATTTCATTTCCAACTGCCGACAGAAATCAGACGGGTGTTGCTCAGTAACTGTATTTTTAGCTCGTGTTTACCCAGTAGATCAGAAAACCCTGAAAATCTTTGATCAGATTTTTCCCGCTGACATGTTGATAGACATGGTGAACTGTGAACATTTAACTGGGCAGTCTGCTATTCCAGTCATGATGTGCATCTAGATCTCCAAGAGCAGGTAGCAGATTTGAAGGCAATTTGAATGCAGAAGGTTAGATTGTGCGTCATCTATATGCAAACATTCCATCTATTATCTACCGTACTGTTAATGTATCCATTATTTTGGACAGCAGGGGTCACAGGGGGATGGAATCCGTTCCCGCATCTCAGGAACATGGAGAAACCCGTCGTTTAGATGTAAAGCAGTGTGCATGATGATGACAGAGGAACCAGGTTCAGACTCACATTTGAGGTCTGGTGAAAAAACCTTCATTGTGTATGTTCTCACTATGCTTGCTTGGGTTCCACTAGGTCTCTGATTTTCTCCTTGGTCCAAAAAGTAGCATTCAAGAAAATTTGAGTGAGTGTGTGTACTGCTCTGTGATTGGTTGACCCATGTTTGTGGGTGTGACCCATCTTTGGAACCAGCAATGGAAACACAGTTCAGAAAATGAACCAGAAAGAACATGCAACGCCCAGAATTTATAAATCATGTGGGTTTCAGTAAAGTTCTACACATAATTTATATTTATACTGGGGGAAAATGGCTTCATAAACGAATAAATAAAAAATTGAATAGAGCAATCTTTAAAATGAAGGCAATCAAAATGGTTTCATCACATTCATTAGATGTTTGCTCTACTAGACCGTACAGTTTAATCGGACATAAAATCAATCTTGACGCATATTTGTTCATTTGTTTCAAGAACCTGTATTTCACTGAAATAACATGTTAAAATACAGTTCCTTATCTGAAAAAATTGCCCATAGGTCTGAGAGTGTGCGTGTGTCCTGCTCTGTGATTGGTCGACCACCAATACAGTGTGTGTCCAGAGATGCTGTGATTTTCTCCATTTCCACGTGACCCTGAAATAAAAAGGCAGTTCAGAAAATGGATGGATGGTTAAAATAAGCATCGTCTTAAAATAAGCATCAATGCGGCAGATTAACTCACTCATGCTATTTGAAAACTGGCTGATAAACAGTTAAAGAACACCTGGAGAAAACCTACTACAACACATACACACACACACACACACACACACACACACACACACACACACACACACACACTACCATTAGTTACACCTGTGTAGTCATTGATTAAATTTGTTCTGGTTGAATCTGGCTCATTATGTCTCCAAGGATGTTGAGCGCAGAGGCCCAAACAGATGTTTACGAAAGAACGAGATTTAAACTCTTTAGCCCCTCCTTCCCCTCTATACTTGGACTTCAAAGCTGGAAAGGGCCAAGCACTCACACATTTCCATATATTTGCATACCTGAAGCAGCATGTTAATTTGAGGCAGCTGCCGGTATAACGGAGGAAAATTGAGGAGAGACTTTCAGACCTTAAGCAGTGGACTAATGAAAGTCTGGCCTCTTGACAAGGGACAATAGAGAACTCTGGATGAAAATTATCACCCGTCATTTAGTCAAAGCTTCCGGAAGTGGGTTTTTTTTTTTTTTATTATTTGAGGAACAGAATTACCTTGAAGTCATTCCCCGTGAGTGAAGTCATTTTTGAGAACAAAGAAAGGTGCAGTAATGTGTTAGTTTTATCCATATGTCATTTTTCCAGCCATTTTACCTTTTCTGGGTCACAGAGAGTTGAATCTGGGCCTGAAGGTGGGACAAACCCTGGCCAACCAATCACAGATCAAGACACACATTCATGCATAGCTTTGATTTAGCAGAGCAACTGTTTATTAATAAACACTATATTTACGTGAACATAAGTGAAAAAATGAAAAGTTATGGATCCTGCAATAAAAATCCATTAAAATGTGATAAGCCTTACTTTCAGGGTGTTCAGACTGTCCAGACACTTAAAATTCTGGTTAAATACCTCCTGTGGCTGACAGGAAGTAGACTTGTAGCTCTTTTACTTGAATAATGGAAAAAATAGATATTATTTCTAAATGTAGTAGAGTATGTGCCCACTAGGAGGTGCTTTGATTCCACATGCTATGTCCATATATGGGCGTATAGTTAGTCAGTGTCACTTAACTAAACACTTTGCGCCCAAGTGACAACACCGCCATTAAGCATTTAAAATGAATCACGTCCGTTAACGCATTAACTTTGACAGCACTATAAAATATATACACTGAATAACCAAAATAAATAACTACAATGTATTAAAATGTGGTCCAAAATAAAGAAGGCATGGAAACGGTTAAATAATAAAAAATGAAAAGCAATCAACGCCAATTCCGGCAAAATATAAATGTGCAAATGTACTCTGGTTTTCACTGTCAAAGATGAGTTCAGACAAACAGAGAACAGAGTTCCACTTGTTCATGTATTTCATTTAATTTATTTTGTATTTCTACTAAGTGTCTCGTTGTGGCTAATGTATCTTTATTTGTGTTATTAGACCAAAAAAAGTGCCACGTCTGACTCCAGAAATATTCTATACACATATAAGCACCCACCAAGTTTTTGAGGGTCTTATATTTGCATAAAGTTTGGTACTGTTTGAGTAGTTAATTAATAAAATGGCTTTTAACATGTTGAAACTCCAAAGGTTACTGTTGTTTTGCCTCTTTGAACGGCCAACAAACAGCGGTTTTGTTTCTCCAAAGAAGCCGTTACAAAAATTCCTTTGAAAAAAAACATTACTCCATAATACCTTCAATAAAATTCACGGCTGGCTTTTTCGCTTAATCGCACGGCGTAAATTAAAGCAGCCCCGAAGCAGCCGCGCAGTATTAAAAAAAACCAGCAGTAATTGCACTTTTGATAATGGCCGTCTCCTACATGGCCTTTCTCACTGACCAGAGCCGGGCTTCGGGCAATACGATCGATCTCCACTGTGCTATATTTAAAGGGTCTTTAAACATAAAGAGATTAGCGCATGATGCTTCTGCATCTGGGCTTTATCCAATACATTTCCCGATCTCATTTTTCATGTGACTAATAGCGCTTGCCTACAAGCTCTTATTGATAATCAGAGTTGGCAGCTTTGGCTGTGTGTGGTGGATAATCTTTTCAGCTTTTTTCTTGTTCTTGCTCAATTCGTCGAAGTGCTGCGCGTCTGAAGCTGCCAACAGGTTGTGCGGAGATGTTGGGTGAGGCCTGCTGGAGCTCGGCCTGATTCGTGTTGTTCATCAATGATTATGAATTATTAAAGCGTTCCTTCGACACCATGTACGCCACCGTGTGTATCAAGCGCACGAGAAACGTTTCTGTTGACACTCTTAGGAAAGTATTTTCCTGGCTGATGCAAGCTGCCGTGATAAGGGGAGCATTGGTATTCATCCGCACGCCATTCGGCTCTTGAAGGCTGATATAAATTCTTGCGTCATGCAGAAATGCACTTTTTCTCGTAAAAGTCTTTTTATGCACCGCTGGATTACGATTTATTCAATTCTCGAGCGTTTCTTCGCTAACAAGCATGGGGTTTTTTTGGTCCGTAATGGGACATTTCTAACCGGCCGTGTTGATTATTGCTAAATGCCTGTTAGATTGAAATCTTAACTGCAGCAAAACAAATCGTCTGGGTTTTTTTTTTCCTCAAGATTTTAAGCACACTTTGTTTTTCTACGTGACTTCAGCTGGCAGAAACTTGCAACTTTAGCAGGTCAGGTGATTTCACAACGCGCTTATTCAGAACATTCCAGCAATTATGGCACTGGCATACGCACGATATGCATTTTGCAGAGGAAAGCGATGCTGACGAAGACTGATCTCGAGAGTTGTGTGCATTTGGCGATATAAATGATTGATATTTGTCTGACATTTATATCGAAATCCAAATGGCTTAATAAAGATTTCTTTTCTACTCGTTTCACATTGGGGTTTTTGCACAGCAAGATTAGTTTTAATTAGTCTTTATAAGACCTATGTTTCTTGCCTTAAACTGAATAAGAATTGGACCAAGTACTTTCACCATGACAACTGTTCTTTTTGTGTTCTTTCTATCCATGTTCAAATGTTTCATACTAATCAAATTGTGCTATACATTTTATATCTTATGTTTCATCGTTATTTATTGTTTACTATTGTGTATCTATCTATCTGTCTGTCTGTCTGTCTATCTATCTATCTATCTATCTATCGAACCGCTTTATCCTTCTCTGGGTCATGGGGAGCAAGAGCAGACACTCTGGATTGGTGGCCAATCATTTGCAGTTGTATTATTTTCTTTTCTTTTTTTTGCACAGCCACAATCTTTAATCTTTATATTTTGTCATTTTAACCAGCAAAATCATAACTGCAGATCGCACAATGCCATTTCCCAAATGTTTTTTGTTTTTCCATTTATTTTAGGTTAACTTTAACAAACATTTAAACATGTCATATTATATGTCATATTAATTAATTATCTTTTTTATTTAATCTACTATCTAATCTACATAATTCATTATGATGTGTGCAGTGCGTTATGGTGATGTTTGTTTATTTATTTGGATTTGTTGTTGCTGTTGTGACGTGAAATTTCCCCGCTGTGGGACTAATAAAGGATTTTTCAATTCAATTCAATTCAATAATTAATTAATTATTATTAATTATTGATAATATATTTATTATCAAGTATGATTAATCAAACATGTATTATGACATCAGAGTTGCCACTCACAATATATGTCTTTTTGTTGCAAAAATACTAGAAACCCAATTTGTATTATTAATGCAGATACTCTTTAAATATTCAAGGCTGTTTCCTTTCACGTGACAGAAGAACTTCCCAAATTCAGTTTATTTTCAGAGACATTGAAACTACACACATCTTCCGTCGGATATCTTTTACACTCCCACCTACATGACGGGACCCAAATTGAATTAAATCCGGTCTTCCTGAGCATCTCGTTCAGGCCTTCGGGGCAATTGATTCCGTTTTTTTAATTCGAGGAAGGAGGAGGGGGTATTTGGCTCGGCTGCAGCCTCCTGATTCTTCTCGCGTTTGCCGTATTGACAAGCCATAGATGCGTATCCTTGGGACCACTGTGCTTGTAATGCGTTTAGGCAAGATCCATATCCCATCCAATTAACAGCATCAGCACCGACGAATTGCACTCATACATGTGTAAATGTCTTAATACTGCTTTACATTATTTGCCGTGAAAGCAGAAATCGTGAATATGCAAATTTCGAATCCAAGATGTGATATGATGTCTGATGCAAGGATTGTACTTACGGTTTTCAATAATTCATGGTCGCGTGGCACGTGGAACAAAAAAACTGCATTGTTGTCACTGGCAACATCAAACGTAACAAAATCAAACCCTTTAACACGGGAGTGACGGATAAAACATCAACGTGACAGGAAAATAGGATAAAATAGAGACATTGAAGCTGCTGAACAGTTTGCGGATGAGGTTTTTTTTTTTAATTTAGGGTTTGGAAAAACACGTTGAAATGTAGCAATAGCAGATGAATGCGTTTTTTAATGTCGACACTGGATTCCCACGCGGGTTGTGTGTGCTCGGGGTGATAAAAGCGCCTCGCTGCTTCAGAGGCGAGCGATGAAGAGTTCAGTGATGTAGCGTGCATAAAAGTACAGTATTAGCGTTAGAGCCATTAGCAATGCAAAGCAATCGCGTGCCGCATAATCGCTTTATTGGGGTAAAAAGACAATGTTGCATTTGATCGTGGAAACAAAAGCTGCGTTTTACTACAATAAATATCTGAATCATCAAAACCAAAACAAAAAAAACATCACGTTGCGGAGGAAGTCTTCTCGGTAGCGGAAGCAGAAACACTTGCAGATTGTTTCCCCCGAGTCTCCTTGGACTTTGAAGCCTCTGTAAAGAAATAAATAAGTAAAACAGAAGTAGGAAGATTTGGAAAAAGCACTTGATTACTTTTGAAATCTCTCTAATTCAAATGTGGCCTGTAAGTCACGCTTAAAGCTGATTGGCTGACATAACTAGCGAACTTCTGCTTCAGTTCTGGTGCCAAATAAACAGTTATTTTAACATTTTCGGCAGATGTGTGTCAAAATTGACGTACATTTCCGCATGTCAGTCTAAATACGTGTATAGAAGAACGTGCGTGGGTGTCATAGTATAGTAAAAGGAAGTGCGTTTTCCCTGATTTGTCCCGCAAAACAAACTGAACAAATCTTTCCGATCTACACATTATAGATTTTTTGGGCATTTTGAGGCATAAACTGCTGCAAAATGAGTCTAACCCAAGTTCAGAGATCGGCTGTCATACTGTACGGACAATCTTTGTTTTGTTGATTGTCGGTAATATTCTATTTTTGTGGAGAATGTGGAATTGGGACTTTCAGAAACTTTATAATCCATAATCATTTAAATTATGGCAAACTTGAACTATTTTAAGCTGCATTATTGACAACATAATCACTAGATTAGTCTCTCGTGGCTGTTTATATTCTTAGCATTCACTCAAAAATGTAGTTAAACATTCAGTTTCAGGCAAACGCCAAACTTCTTTTCCCATCAGACTCGGGGGTCATTTTTCAATTTACTTTCACGTGGTTTGATTACTCAACCAGGCGTTTACCCGGTGGAGACTGGTTTTCTAGTTGAGCTTCAGGTTGATCCACCCACAGCTGATGCTTTGGGTTGTTTGGGAAGCGCTTGGTCTGTCCACAACTTAAACATCTCACAATGGTTCTACGCTGTCTTCTGGATCCCACTGAAATTGAAAGTGAATGATAAGAGACCCATAAATCGAACCCACAACCTTTGGCGCCATAAATAAAAGACGTTACGTTTTTGTCTAACGGTTGATGTGACTCCTGGTATCAATAAACTGCTGCATTTCTTGCAAATGGTTCTCTTCACTGAGGGGTCTCTGTTTGGGAGAGACGTTATTTTAAAGCCTGTTTGTTATAAAATCTTGAAAATCAATGAGATAATAAAAATCAAATACTAACTGTCTGAGCACGAGTCGTTTCGAGATGGTTTTCTGCGTGTGGCAGTAAAATCTGGCCAATTCGATGTTCTCCGGGTTTTGGGCCAAAACACAATGAGCAGCCTGGGAATTGTAGTACAACACGCTACAGTGAACAGGCCTGGATAAGACGTGACACACGTACAAACGACAAACCTGATACAGGAAATTCGTCCGCTGGAAGGCTTCTTTATCCTTTATATTACCGGCCATGTGGAGATCCGTGATATCACCGCGCCAACGCTGCAAAACTACAAAAGTTTACTCCAGCACACACGCCGAGCTTGCTCGCTTCGTCGTCGTCTTCTCGCCGGCGAGTCGAAGGTCTGTTTGAGCACACCTCCATCTAGTGGCCGAAATGCGAAATGACACCCGTCAAGTTCGTATCCGAGTACACGGCGTCTTTTGTCCTTCGCGGTTCGCCATTGGTTGGCAATGGAGCAAGTGCACCAATAGCGTAAGAGCTCTTATCGTCTCTTCGTCGATGTGACTGTTGGGGAATGGGGTGTCGGAACCAACTCGTGTGGTTCTCGCAGTTTAAGACACCTTACTGTGTATGGGGCACGGTGGACAACTACTATCAGAAAGTATTTTTTTTATTCTAGAGTTAATAATAATAATAATAATAATAATAATAATAATAATAATAATAATAATAATAATAATGATAACCTAATATTGTAGGTAGATAGTTTGACAGACAGAATATTTAAAATATATGTATTCCATTTTTTAAGTACGGTATTCGGAAAAATTATATATTTGTATTGTTTGTTTTCTCGAGGTTTTATTTACTCAAGTTAGAATAGAATAGAATGCCTTTATTGTCATTGTATCACAGGGTTATAGAATAGAATAGAATAGAATAGAATAGAATAGAATGTCTTTATTGTCATTGTATCACAGTGTTACAATGAAATTAGTATTGCTCAGTTTGGTGCAAAAAGAAGGATGAGATAATGGTAAAATGTGCACACTGAAAAACCAAAATAAATAACTGCACCAATTTCAATATGGGTTGCCATATTGACAATCTCACTATTTAAATGAATTGGATATACAATTTTTTTAATAATCGTACAACATAAAGAAGGCAAATAACGGTTCAAATATGACACAAGATACAAGAACACAAGAAAAATGCAACTGACAAAATATACAAAGTCCAAAGGCAAATATAAACAACCGGAAGTAGTGCAACGGGTGTACGTATATAGTTTAGAAAGTGTCGGGTTTATTTATTACGGTGTTTATATTGCCTCAAGTTCCATGTGTTCCTTTTTCAAATAAACTATAATGAAGTTCTTTCTGGTTCTGATTCTGACCAGTTAGCTCCCCGTGACCTTTAACTATAATTTGTTCACGCGTGAACCCTAATTTCGGAATAAGGCTATAATTGTGTATATAAATGTAGATTATTTTTAGAAGTGCGGTGGACCCGATCAGACCCTCCGGGGTGGGGTGGGAGGGGGCACGGGTGGGTGTTGGGCTCGCAAAACTGGCAGCCCGGAGTCTCTCCCGACACTGGGCACCGGCGGCACAGCGAGGGACTTCTTTCCTCCTCTCCAGCATGTGAGATCTCCTGCGGTTCTTCTGATCACTGGTTCTCCCCGCCTGAGATGGACTGAGATGGTGCGATGCTCCGCCGGGCAGCCCCGCGTGTGTGTTGGCTGTGGATCGCGATCTCCGCCGCGTATGTGTGGAGAGTCCGGGGCGCGAGCGCGCAGAGCTGCCATGAGGTCAGAACCGCCTTCCAGCTGCGCCAGATCGGCCCGTTAAAGCTGGTTCCGGACACGGTGGCAACAGGTTCGTTGACTGGGGGAAGAATTCTCGAGGTGTTGATTGTTTCATCAGTGCGTAAAGTTGCTACACATGCACCCTTTTAAAGTAACAATTTAAAAAGAATCTGTTGTAAAAGTTTTTGTTTCTTTTTTAAATAAACATTTTCTTAAGAAACTGCTTATTAAAGTAACTGTTTACAAAGAAACTAATTGCGAAGAAACTATTTACAAAGTAACACAGTTACTTAAATATTTAATTTATATACAATTACATACAAATGCAGATTCTAGTTGAGAACAATCTGAAACTATTTTACACAATATAGCAGTTGTGTAAAATATACTAGTGTGTGTGTGGGTGTGGGTGTGGGTGTGGGTGTGGGT
>CM051497.1:1383638-1398077 GCA_028031935.1 Paedocypris micromegethes
TGTGTGTGAGAGAGAGAGAGAGAGAGAGAGAGAGAGAGAGAGAGAGAGAATCAAGAGTGTGTGTTTCAAAGTGAAAAAGTTTCAAAGTGAAAAATACTTTTAAGGATTTAAAAAAACTTTGAAAAAATATAATAGGATGGTTAAAAGAACTCATGTATTTTACTCATACTGAATTTAGGCTCAAAAACACTCGTCATTTTGAATGATTTCAAAAAGGCAGAACAAAATAGATAAATAAAGAACATGAAGTCAGTCTCAGTAAAACTCAAATGTGTCCATTCAAATGCAGTGGAGTAAAGATACAGATACTCAATCACAATGTAGTCAAGTAGAGAGTAAAGGTTGCTTATATTAATGAAACTCGCTACAAAGTACAAAGTACGGTAGCCAAAAATACTTGGGTAAAGTAACAAAGTCCAATTACTCAAGTACTTTACACCACTGGTGTTTTGGTGGCAGATTTGTGGCGTGATGTGTTGGATTAGCCAAATCTGAGGCGGGTGTAATTTGACACTATCTGTAGTTTTCTCTACAGCATTCTGCGATTGTCTAAATCAATGCGCATCAATAGGCAAATGTGATGCTTTTTTGCCAAGCAAACAAAGTGATGTAGAAAGAATAGCGTCAAGTAAAACGCAAGTCATTTTTTTTAAGTAATAAGGATTTGTATTTATTTAATAATAAGTGCTTACAAAATGTTAACAAAGTCCATTTACTCAAGTACATGACACCACTGCCAACATCAAAGCATAAAATCTAAAAAGTGCCACAAATGTCTTGAAATTGTCACCACAAATTGTGTCATTTGTTTACTTGTTGGCAAAGATCACAAAACAATGATGGAACAATTGTTTTAGCCTCTATCTTCCGAAGCTTGAGGCACGCTCGCGGACGATGACTGAATCTGCTGCAGGTTTATTATTAGCTTTGCGATTAGGCGGGTGATTATGTGGAAACATGACACGCGCGGTAAAAAATGCACTGGTCATGACGGTATGAGCGTGGCGGTCTGTAAGCGAACACCCTGAGGCTATTCATACCATCACCGCCCGGCGTCTGACTGGAAACATGGCTGCCGGGTCCACACGGGTCAAGGGTTCCGTGACGGCTCGGCTTTGCTCATCAGTTTTTGGTGTTGACAGCTTTATGTGGTCACGTTTGAAGAGCGTTCCTACCTAACTTGAACGTGAGTGGATTGGTCCATCTTAATGCGAGATGATGTTGCTTCAGCCACCAACCACAGTCGTCTGGTCCAAACCAACCAGGCTCTCCATCAGACGCCACGAGGCTTTGAATGACTCTCGCTTTCTGCTACTCGTTGTTCCCAGGCTGGAGGAGCAGAAGTAGATCTTAACTACTCAAGGTCTTGGATGAATTGCCCAGTAGTGATTGCTCTGCCAAAGGGCAAGTGTGGCTTTTCAACTGACTTCCACTTTCCAAGCCATATACAGTTGACTACTTTGATTGCTGTAGATCTTTTGCTAAAAAAGTTCAATCTTAAGCATTCGTTTGGTGTCTTGAGTTTGTGCCTAATTTACGTGCTAGCATTTCGACGAGTAAAAGTACTGATACTGTAAAAAGTTCTCCTTCACAAGTTCCAAGTTACTAATTCTTAAAAGACTTGAGTAAAAGTTGTAAAGTATCCAAGAACTTGAGTATTTTACTCATACTGAATTTAGACAAAGAAAAGCCACATAGAAATGTGAAAAACAAGAAACTTATTAGGCTTTATTATAGGTTTTAATATAGAAATGAAATTGAACACCTCAATATTTCAAAAAGTCAGTTTCAGTCCAACTCAAATGTGCAAAAAAGTGCAACCACTGATTCACATTGACCTGATTTACCTAATAAATAGCACCCAGTACCTTCAGCATCCTGCAGATGGCGATATCATCTTGTCCATCCAAGAAATTATTTGCAGTCAAAAATTTGCCAATTTTTTTTTGCGCACAGACGCAATTAACAAGTAACTGTAAAAAGTAGCCAAAAATACTCAAGTAAAGCAACTGGAAAGTAAAGTTAATTTACATCTCTACCATTCGGAAAATGTGACTTACTATCTTAATATCTGCCATCAAGAGGTGATACAAACTCAACAAACGAAATTTTGCCTATCAATAATACATTAGTTCCCAACTATACATTTTTAGCTAACATTTTGTGATTAAAAAATGACAAACTACTAAAGTGTTCATTTGTGAAAGCATATAACTTGATTTCTCTTCATTAACCTATCGGATTTTTCCCGGTAGATGCCATGTGACCGAAGGTGTGTTTGTCTCTCAGTGTCGCCATAAATGCGCAGGACTGTACGTTCTCACGCGTCCTTTACGCTCCATGTGGTCTGGCGCTATCTCGAGTTGTTTGGGTGTTGCCTGATCCCAATCAGCCTGATGTCCTGCATGCAAATTCACCTCTGGACAAAGACCTCTCGCCATCCATACAGCCCCTTCCCAAGATGCAGTGAAGCTGAGAGGAGGCCAGCGAGGGGGAACGGGATTGTGGGGCTAATCCTTAAATGAATACGGCTCTGTGGAAGATAAACACCGTGGCGTTTACACACCCTCATAGGTGTTTCCTCTTGCGTGCATTCATTTAACCACTGTAAAAATACACAATGTTGATGTAATATGCCGCGCCTTGGGTTGAGACCACAAGATGGCGCAATGGTTATAAAGGACTTGACTGTCGCTGGTTCTTCATCAGGTGGGAAAGGTTTGTGGCTCCATGACTGACTCGGTCTCATCTTCATCGGTCGGTCCCAACTTAAAGAGCGCTGAACCTTCTGATTCCACACAACTACCTTCAGAGGGCCAACGCAAGGATTTAACGCTAAGAAAAAGGTTTACACGTATATGTATTTACTCGTATTTTTTTTTACATATATGTAACTTCATCATCGACTATGTAATTTCTTTGAATTCACTATGCCGTCAGGTCTCTTCCTCTAAAGCCGTCGAAAAACGACAAACCCCGGAGTCTAAAAAAGATTTCAAAGTAAGTGTGCCCGACCTTGTGTAGATTACTTCAATGTGATGTGTGTGTGTGTTTAATCTGTAGTCTTCAAGCAAGGTATTTGTTTATCTACACAGCAAGCGAGAAGTTTCGAGCTCGGTGATAATTGTCTAGCCTTAAAATATGAGCAACAAGAATAACGCCTCAGATATAAAGATATAAATCAGATATAAAGTATAAACCTTAAATGTTATCTAAAAGAATATTTGCGTCCCTGAAACCAACATAAGTAGCTACTTTCAATTATGTATAATTAATCTGTGTTTGCCTGAATATTCCAATCTTCCTCTATTAAAAATCTATCCTCGTTTGACCTTTATTGCAAAATTGAAAAATAGAAAGTATTTCACTCCAAAATTAAGCAGTTATTTTAACATCAAATATTAAGAATACACTTTTGCATGTTTTCAGTTTTCCAAGCTTATAAAAAATACTGCATTTAAATGTTTGATTCATATTGTTTCGATATTATCTAAAAATAAACATATCCTGTAAATTATCCTTTTAATCTGTAGTTCTTTAATCTACAAATTTTGAGCTCGGTGATAATGGGGTTGTGTGATCATCGCTGACATGAGCAGGAGAACTTTTAGAACTTTGGTGCTTTTCCTAATGATTGAGATGAATGTGTGCTTCCTTCAGGGAATTTATGGGATACATTCAGCGGTACAAATCATTTTTCTCCGCCTTGCCCGAAATGCTGTGTGAGGGCGAGGCGATGATGGATGAGAACACTTGCTGGAGTGGAGAAGATGTGGTGGAAAGGTAACGTTTTAATTGGCCCATCTGGGTTTTATTGTGATGAAGAATGTCTAGACGTGTATTTTCTAAGCTGCTCCCACCATTTCTGGTATATGAATATTGAGCTTTTATAGGATGTAATTTATAGTGAATGTTTGTTGTAATTTCCCTGCACTGAAATAAACAGGTTAAAATGTGTTTAGTACATACTTAAAATATTTTGTTTAAATATTTAAACTTTCTAGTAAAAATTAGATTATTGATTAATATTTATTAACTAATGGTATTAAATAAAAACGTATACAAATAATAAATAAATAAACAAATACAAACAAGTATGTAATCAATAAATATTTATTTTAAAATAAACATTACTTTTTAAGACTATAATTACCATTTATTTAGAATGTTATTTAATAAAAACGTATACTAATAAATAAATAAACAAATACAAACAAGTATGTATTCAATAAACATTTATTTTAAAGTAAATATTACTTTTTACCACTATAATTGCTATACATTTTTTTATTAATAAATTAAATGGAAATGCCTTTATTTGACCCAGAGCGGTGACAATTGCATGTCACACAGCAGACACATTATATAGAGTAATAGAGAATACAATATATAAACACATCTACTATATAAAAAACCCAAGTAAAGTAAACATGCATAAATGAACATAAACATAAATAATACTGCACACTATAACAAAATACATGAGCATAAACATAACCATAAATAGTTATGCACACATCATTATAAACTGTTCATTGTTATACCAAAATGTCCATTTTTTCCACCAGTATACCAAAATATATTATTATACCATTAATATGCTATATGAGTGCTATTTGATATTATAGCAGTGTCTGTTAATTAAACATATTAGTGAATGATTAATACATGAGTATCATTTAGTTTTTTGCATATGTTTTTAAAATACATTTTATACAAGTTTGTTTTTTTCAGTTTGGGCCTAAAACTTTTTTCATTTGGACTAGCAGCACAAACCTCTGTGACTAATGTAAATATATGTAATGTATATGTTGGTAATGTTTTTCTGCTATAAAAACATGTCATCTGAAAATCCAGTGTCCAAATTACCATTAGTTTTTCAAAGAAGATACCATTCTATTTGTCGGGTCATGGGGTTCATCTGATGGTCTGAAAAGAAGTTGTGCTTTCAGCTCATCCCAGTCTTTTCTTTTTCATAAACTTCATTTAGAATGTTCTAGTCTTCTTGACGAAAAGAAGATTCTCAGAAACACCTTTCTTAAACTCAAGCTTAACAAAAAATCAATTGAACGAAATCTGTGCTTGTAAAGCAGTGAGAAAATGTTTTTGCGCTGTTAATCATTTTTAAATGTAAATGCTCAAGTTGAACTTGAGAACTTTTTAGATTTAGACGCTTGTCTTTTGTCCGAACGCTAATCAACAGCGCCCTCTTTTGGTCACAGTGAAACGGCGAGCAACAATTCCAATTCGAACTGTTGAATCCATTGGAAATTTAAATTGGGTTTTATATTGTGCGATGACTCTCACACAGTGAATTTAATACTTGTTCACTGAAGCCTTAAAATATGAGCCAACAGGATTAATACAGCATCATGAATAAATCAGATATAAGCTATAAACCCTTAATGTTATGTAAAAAAATTATAAATCAGATATATAGTATGAACCTTAAATGTTATCTGAAAATATTTTTATCCCTAAAACCAACACAAGTTGCTTTAAGATACGTTAAATTAAGTTTAATTAATCTGTGTTTGCCTGAATATCGCAACCCATCATTTGACCTTTTTGACCTCCAAAATTAAGCAATTATTTTAATATCAAATACTAAGAGTACACTTTTGTAATGTTTTCAGTTTTCCAAGATTATAAAAAACTACATTTAAATCTTTGATCCTTATATACAATGTTTATATACAAAAAAAAAAAAAAAAAAAAAACATATATATAAAAATAAAATTGTCCTGTAAACTTAACAGTGTTTTTGTAACATCTGGGTAACATTTCAAATAATTAGTTCAGGAAACCTAAAATAATTTTCTCTCCGGTGTGTGTGTGTGTGTGTGTGTGTGCGTGCGCGTGTGTGGTTAACTTTACTGGGATGTTAAATGCAGTGCACAATTTAGATCAGGGGTCACCAACCTTTCTGAAACCGATTTAAGTTAAAACATTTTTGGCAGTAATCTGATTCCATATACTTCCAGGGTGCTGATAAAGGCAAAGTGCTACCAGTTTGATACATACTTTTGAAATAGCAAATTTGCTCAATTTAGCTTAAATTATATGTAATAATTAATCATTAATGGAATTTTGCTATACGTGAAGACACTGATCTAGTTAATGTGTAAAATTGTAAAATTGTGTAAAAAGATAAGAATTAAATTATTATCAATATGCAACACTTTATTTCTATTTTTTCAAGTTCCATGGTGTTTCAAATTAAACACTTTCAAACGATCGCTTTTACAACAGTGCTGCTAGGGAAATCACAATGTGCCGCCGCAGAATTTAAAAACACCCTGCACGAATTCCTGCATGAATTATTCATTAGAATTTAATACCGCCGACAGGGGGCGCAAGAAAACATACTGATGTGATTTTGCAATGGTTGTACTGCCGCTAATCTTCGCTAAGAAGTAACTTTGACCACGGCTATTTTTATTTTATTTTTAAAATACCAATTTCAAATAACAGTACACAGTATTATCATTTCCAGTTCTCAGGTTAGTGTGATTCAAACGATATGTATATAACTAATAGCAAAAAATGTATAAATACATAAATAGATGACGTACACTGTAGAAGTGCAATTTAAGTATTTTAAGCACTTAATATATTATGAGCTATAAGTACTTAAAATATTATAAGTACCTAATAATCGTAATTACTTATATATTACTGTACTTAAGACAGTTAAAACTGTGAAAAGCACCCTACAAATACTCATTATTATTATTATTGTTATTATTATTATTATTATTATTATTATTATTACTTATAATATTTAAGCTAATTTTAGAAAACAGAAGCACAGGCGACTTACTGTCTTAGTGACCCCTGGTTTAGACGCTGCCCCTAGTGGCCAAATTGACAAACTCACTGACTTTCACGTTCTTTAAACGTCTTTTTCAAAATCTATTTCAACTTAATAATGTTCTCATTTTGTCAGCACGGCTGTAGATCGCCGGATGTGTATTGTAAAGCATAAAAGGGAAGACCAACTTCACATCCTCGTCTCCCATGGGTTTATGACAAAAGGCCTCCATCTTCCCGGACGGGGCACGTGTGGCGATGCTGTACAGATGCGGCGCCAGTGTCTGGGGTCATTATTTATTCACTTAGTTTATGAAAAAAAAAATCACAAATCTCTTTAAAATTCATCTCGGTGGAAACAGCAGGATGGATTTTCCCACCAGCGTTGATTTATTGATGCCCTCCTGCCGCGCGTCATGTGATTCCCCACTGTCACTCTTTCATCCGTCTGTCCATCCGTTCATCTCAAGGACAGCGGCGTTCCGGATCTCGAGCTGTAGCTTCTTATTAAAGAACTTCAGTCACCTGATCGGGCGCAGAAACACTTGCTTCATCTCAATGTTACTTCCACATGATACTTTATTCCATTTATGACAGACCATAATAATCACTGTTTATGACAGACCATAATAATGTAATGTACCATAATAATAATGTACAGTAAAATAGTCTTATAAATCTTATATATAAAAATATATTAATTATATTGTGTGTATAGTGCATATACTGTGTGTATGTAAGTATACAGTTTATTAGTCGGTATTTTTATCTTTTTAGATAATATTGATGATTAGCATGTTGATGATTAGCAGTTAGCTATCAAACATTTTTTCAAGACAGCAGTGCTGTATACATCATCAGATTTATCTTCAGTCTGCTATAATCATTTTCTTGTTTCAATTTTACATGCTTTCCTCCTTTCTCAATGCTCTACTTTTTCTTTCATTCCGTCATTTCTTTTTTATTCTTTTGTTCCTTTATGTTCGTCTTCTCGTTCTTTTGTTCTTTCTCACTTTTCATACTGTTTGTTTATCTTTCTTTCCATCAGCTTTATTCTTTCATTGTGCCTTTTCTTTCTATTTTCCCTCTTGTTTTTTGCGTTTGGTCTATTCTTCCCCTTTTCTTGTATTAGTAAAAATCTTTCTTTTTTGTATCTTTCTTTCCTTTTTTTCCATTTTCTTCTTTCAAGCCTGTCTTTTGTTTTTGTTTGTCCTTTCTTGTTGGATTCTGTTCTTCTTTTGTTTTTAATTCTTCCAACTTGTATCTTCTCCATTTTCTTTTTTATTAGTTTTTTTTTTGTCCATCTTTCTGGTCTCTATTTTCTCATCCTTTAACGTTAGGCTCATTCTTCCATTGTTCTCCGTACATGTTAAGTTCATGCTTCCTTTTTAATCAAAGTCGTATCCATGCTTACTTGCTCCATTGATCGATAAGGCTGCTGTGTGATATCCTTCATGTCGCCATGGCAACTAATGTTGAGCCTGCCACACCTTTCGCCTGTGATCTCTCATTATATTTAAGAACTTCATGTGCTAACCATGACTGGAAAAATGACCAGTTAATAATGTCCTTTTCTCATTAACCATGGTCAACATCTTGCGTTTATCGCCAACCAGTCACGATGATGGATCCAGATAGAATAGGCAAGCACACTAATTTGTCTTGGGTTCCTGTCTCGCCCTTTGGCGAAGAACGTTCTCATTTCCCTTCTCCTCTGACATGGGTAATAAAAGGCCACAGGGTCAATACCCAGATCTGCTTGGCCACAGCCGTCGTAATGAATCATTTATATGTGTGAAAAGGCCTTGACGGCCCGATCAATTCAGGCCCGTTTCTGACAGATTCTGCATTTTCTAGGTCTTCAAAACACCCTTCATCACTGATCCTCCACTTCTGTAACCTAACTGTCTCCGCTCGCAGCTACACAGGTCACATTGTGGGCAACGGCCTTCAAGCGCAGAGACAAAACCCGGAGGTGAAGATCAGAAGTGCCAGTCCCATCCTAGTCAGCGTCAAGGAAAAGCTGGAGAACTTCAACCAGGTAGGTCCCGAAAAGCGCCAACCATCCGACCCAAAATGTCAGGGTTTTTTTTTTACCTGGTAGCTCTACAAAAATAGTCCAGGCGTATTCATAGTCCCACCACAGCAGCTCACATGTCAAGAGTAGTGAGACGCTGTCATTACACCAGACTCGCCCTGTGATCACGGGGCAGAAGATTCCACCCAGACCTCCTTGGCACGAGGACAGAGGCGCTGCTGTTCCAGCTGTGTTTGGGAGGGTGCGCAGGACAGGCCTTCCGTTTGCCCCATTAAAACCAGACGCTCTCGTTGCCTATTCCGTCCGAAACCAGTGCTGTCACAAGTAGTCACATTCATTACTCAAGTAGAAGTACTTTTTACTCAAGTAAAAGTACTGGTTTGATAAATATTTGAAGTATAAAAGTACAAGTAATGTAAGGGGGGATGGGTTTCTTTTTAATGGTATATAACTATATTGTTGTATTAAAATAAAGTTTACCGTAATATCAGGTGTACCGTACCCAGATGGCACGATTTATGCGGATGTTTTTATTTTTAGATGACAACACGGAGATAAAACTAACTGGAATGAAATAGGAGTAAAGTGGCTGTTTTTAAAATGTAAGTAGGGAGTATGCACGCATAAGTGCGTTCCAAATTTAGAAGTAGAAGTAGAAAGTAGGTGAGAAAAAACAATTACTCTAGTAAAGTATAAATAGGCCACAATTCTACTTAAGTAAAGTAACAAAGTATTTTTAAAATAAAGTATTGTTTGCTTTTTTAAACAGAAATAGCAAAATTGTTGAAAGTTCTAGATGTATCTACCGTTTTCAGTACGTATAATGTAATTTGCTTGATCAGTAAAGCTGGTGATGGCAACATCAGAGTAGTGGGTTCCAATCTCAACGCTAGCCATAGTCTAAACACAAATGAACAAAGAACATTTTTTTCTCTTTTTTTTTAGTTGACTCTTTTTTTTTTCTAATTCGGAACATGGATGAACATTGGATGTTTTTTTTTCTTTTCAAAGACTCTTTTTTTTCCTAATTCCACATAATAGCTTTGCGTTGGTCTGGGACTGAGAAAAGCGTAACATAAATAAACTTGAACTTGAACGTATGCTTGGAATCTATGCATAGTATTATGACTATATTTTTTTATCATATCAATGAATTTATCATTAAAATTAATGGGACAGGCGACAAACTATCCTTAAAACTTGTAAGAAACAGTGATGGAAGTTTGATTATCAGAGTATTATATATTCAGTCATTTTAATTTTAATGGATTTGTGAAGTGGCTTGTCAGATTATTAAAGGTAAAGCAAAAATCATTGGAGGAAAAAAAGTCTCCAGCCAGCGACTTTGACCTGGTGAATCTACGTGTGATTTACATTTTTAATGACGTCCAGCTTTTGTGTCTAAGCAAGTTTAATGATACGTATTTGTAAAGTCGTGAGAGTTTCTAAAGACGTTCTCGTCTGCATTTTCGATTTTTTCTTTTGCAATTAACGGAGAAGCCGACTTTCCCCGATGCTTTTATTATTTATTCGTCTTGTTTGGCTTTGTTTCAAGTGTGTTGTGCTTCATTAAAATTGGAAGGTGTGATGTAATGCTGTCTTGCGCACAGATCAATTATTTATTATTCTTGCAAAATCAAAAGTTGAAGAAAAAAAAACTTGCGTGAAAAGTTTAAATAATTATGGACTAGAACAATATATATATTTTTTTTAAACGAAGCTTGCAACATCAAGGTTGTGGGTTCGTTCTCCAATTAAAACCATGTTAGACGTTTGACTAAAACACAATGTGAGTCGCTTTGGATCGAATTGTCCAATAAATACATGTATTGTTATATTGATTGCTATGAATAATGGCTAAGCCTTTGAATTGATGTCAGTCAGAATCATATTAATATTTCCTTATTGAAATGTAAAATCTAAAGCCCTGGAATAAATTCTGTCTGACCCTGAGAAACACACTTTCCTTTTTGTGTGTTTTACAGTTTAATTTGTGGGGGGTTTTTTTGTGTGAATTTCTGAAGTGACACTTCATCTTAAGAATCTATTCAGTTTGTAGTGAAAAGAAAAAGATGTTTAAACTCAGAACCTCAGTTTTATTTCCCAGATGAGTTTTGTGAAGTATCCTGTGTTAGAAATTGAGTTTTTTTTATAATTCAACGTGTCCTGTTTTGAACTGAGAATGTTCAAGAAACTTTTGGGATATTTTTTTTGTTTACAGACATAGTTACAGACACACACACACACACACACACACACACACACACACACACACACACAGTGAAGTGACACACACAAACCCGGAGCAGTGGGCAGCCTTAAAAACAAAATTCAAAGGTAAAACCTTGCTCAGCTAAACATGACTTTGATAAAGAAGAGAAGCAGTTTATCTGAATGGAAAGTGATGGAGACGGCGGATGACAAAAAGCCTATTCCAGCTTCTCCACGACTGTTCATTCAGCCTGAGGGATCGTTCATTATACACACTTAATTAATAGTTCCCTAGGGTTTGTTTTCCTCAAAGTCACTCCGCACGTTGATTTTCTTCTGTGAAGGGTCATCGGAGGAGAGAAATCCAGAGTCACATTCAAGCCGAATATTTGTTACAGTATATATAAAATGTGTACATGTGTAAACATTATCGTGTGTGTGTGTGTAAATATTGTCATATAATAAACATAAATAACATATATTCAGTAAAAATATTATAAGAACTAATAATTATGCTATTAAATAAACAAGCAAAAATTCGCAGGCCACATTGAGTTCTATCATTCAACAAAGGGGCCGGACCGTGCTTCCTGGTCAAGCAGCTGTCAATCACATTCTCACCAGCCAATCAGAGTAAAGCCTCTACGTGAAGCTAGTGCCAGAAGTCCAAGCGAAAATAAAATGAAACTAATGAAAAAATCTGAAGCGGAAAAAAGTTTCAAACCTAAAATGCAAAGATTGTAAAAAAATAAAAAAAAACAAATGTGAAGTGTTTGCTTCTTAGAAGTGTACCTTTGATATTTTAGGCATTAGATTCCATAGGCTGACAGTGTAAAAATAAATGTGACATGACATTTAGTGAAATGTTACACTACTTGTAGAATAAGTGGCGGTTTGGTTTGTAATGTGTGTTGTTGTGATGATTATTCTTTACTAAAGGAGATGTGGAGAGCGATGGGTTTGGGAGGCGAGGGCGATGCGGAGGCTGAGACCAGCAGTGGCGACACGGCAGAAGGCAGCGGCGACTGTGATGATGATGAAGATGGTTGTCAAGCTTCAGGCCACGGCGAAGATGAGACAGGTGAGTGTGTTCCTGTCTGTCCTCGGAGTCCGAGGCTCAAAGCCAGACGTCTCTGTGCATTTACGTGATGTGGAGACAGGAACCACACACACACACACACACACACACACACACACACACACAGCATTTGGACTCATATTGATCCTTGTAATTGTATGTTCTGACTTATCAGTACAACCAGATCTGTTATCAAGCCTAGATATGCGAATACGGGGTATTTATATACATTGAGTAGGACTGTTTTGTGCTTTATTATTGTTTTTTTTTACGTTACACTCATAACACATTTTAACACAAGTCTTCAAAATTAGATTTAGACGTGTAACAAAGTTATTAGCTGTCATGTGATTTATCTCTGGTGCAGAGTTGTGTGGCGCGAGAATGCGTTTTCAGCTGCAGATCCATGTAAACATTATAAATAATGTAAAGGTCAATACTTAGCTGTGCGTTTAATGAAAAAAATGGCGACGCATAAAATGAAGATTAATGTGTGTGTGTGAGTGTGTGTGTGTATTTCTTGGAGAAAATGTTGTGTGTGTGTGTGTGTGTGTGTGTGTGTGTGTGTGTGTGTGTGTGTGTATTTTTATAAAGAATTTTTATAAAGTGTTTAATAAGGTTTATCTTTATACTGTAATTACTGTACAAGAAAAGTGAAAACGGATTTTACCAAAAAATTTTAAACTTTGAATTGGCAAATGTCACAATTAGAGTCGGGAAAACTGTCTGTACTGTAGGTGTGTGTGTGTGTGTGTGTGTGTGTCCCGCCCCAAGCATACAGTTGCTGTGATTGGCTCCAGCTACAGACAATATTTGAATAAATTTAAAAAAATGACATGAAAGTGAGCAAAGAAGACAGTAAATACAACTTTTGTGTCCATTCTCATTTATGTACATTTACACTGACACCTTGTGTAGCTTTAATGTTTTTTTAATTGTGTAAAATCACATTGTGATTTTCCATGATAATCCAATCTGGCTTAATCACACCGATAACGCATACCTCCATATCAGAGCATTAAACAAGGCTCGGGTCACTGGACTTGATTGGATTCTGTAGCTTTTCTACACATCTTTTAATCTTCAAGCAACAATAAAAAAAAAAATGATTGAAATGCATTTCTGCCTCGGCCAGTGTAATTCTCCTGAATCCATTGGACTGGATGAGAAAATGATTTGCTGGACGGCAGCTGGACTGATCCGGGGTCAGTGTGGCTCAGAGCGGGCCATCATCAATCCATTATTCATTTCACAGGAAACGCTTCATTAACTGAGCTGTGAGTTTGGTGGTCCGTCGCTCCACTGTCTCTCGCCTCGGATGCTGAGATAAGCAGTCAGATAAGACATCGGTTGGCATTGTTTGCCGTAATCGACCGTGACTATGCGGCAAGCAAAAGTCTCGCGTGGATTGAAACCCGAGTCTTTACGTTTTCCATTTCGCTTTCTCTCTGCGACTGTCAGATCATTCCTCACCGAAGCATAAATATTCCGATTCCTCCTGCTAACGCCGCTGTCCTGAACAATGCTAATTCCCGTCCGGTGGAAGCTGATACTTTGTTGCTGTGGCGTTTAAACTTGTGGAATGTTCTGGACTGGCTTTCTTTGATGCTTTAAATGATTCCGTTTGAGGTTTTGATGTTTTTTCCATTCCGTTCGGTTGGGCCTTTAGATGGTTGCTTTCTCATCAACTTGAAAGCGGGTTTCATGGAGCGTCGCAAACTTTAATACTCTAAAGGAACTTTAAAGACTCACTGTTCTACAGAGATGATCGCAGCGGCGGAGTGAATCATCGGGGGTTTGTTTGTGGGATAAATGCGACGTTGGAAGCTTGTCTTGCGAGCTGATATGCAATTTACTCGTGGACGGTTGATTTTTGCTCATGCAGATTTGAAGGTCATGATGTCGCTTACCCCGACTTTGATTGACTTTTGTACTGAGTTTAAATAAAGGGAACATTCTACAACAAAGTGTTGTAACTTGAAAAGTTGTATATAATGTTTTTTTTATTATGCCTCTGTAAACTGTGAAACTAATAATGTATATTTTTTTATAAAGATACAATAATAACATATCTATACAATAATAATGTATGGACATATTATTGAAACACTTGATAGTGTCTTTGTTTTTCTTTTTTTTCTTTGTCTGACATTTTTCTTTTTGATTAAATTGGTCTAAAGTTGCTCTCTTGTGTATGAACACACTTCAAACACGCAACAATTGTGAATTTCCTGCACATTTTCAATTTGAGCCAATGGCCTAGTCTTTTCTTTTTTTTTTTTTTTTCACTTTTCTTTTT
>CM051497.1:1398084-1466656 GCA_028031935.1 Paedocypris micromegethes
TTTTTTTTTTTTTTTTTTTTTCACTTTTCTTTTTTGATGTATTTATTTGTTTTTTTACCACTGTATTGTCCTTTCTTGTCCGTCATCAGAGCTCCGACTCCGCAGTGCACAAGAAGGATGTGGTATTTAAAATGTAACTCTATACAGTTGTTTATAGAATCCAAGTCTGATAAGCAATAGCTGAGGCTGTAACCTCCAGCTGACTTGTGTGTGTATGTGTGTGTGTGTTTGTGTGTGTGTGTCCGTTTCTCTGTTTGCGCCAGTGTCAGAAACATAGTGTGGACTACCTGCTTGCAATCATCTAATTGATACGATTTTTTACCTACATAAAGGAGATTCTGTACCTTACTTGTGTATCAAACTTGTTTTCTCCGGGTCTCCAGTTTCCATCCACAGTCCGCAAATGTGTTCAGAAGTATCAAAAGAGTCTTGTAAATTGTCCATGAGTGAGCGGGTGTGTGAATGTGTGTGGGTGTGTCCTGCTCTGTGATTGGTCACCCAACCACCCCATGGTATGTGTCCCACCGAGTTGCTGGGATGGAAATATTTTGAAAATAATCTGTGTATTTATATATAAAGCGGCCAGCGAGTTTGAGAAAAATTTGCAATGTTTAGCAAAGTGGAACGTGAAAATGAAGGAACTCGCACATAATTCTGTAGCAATTCTCTGCACTGTTTAAGGGAACAGGCCCTATTAAATCCGTGCAAGCAGAGATCAATACAGATGAAAACCAGGACCAAGAGTTAAATCTTGTCTAATGATGGAATACAATATGATCTGATGAGGAATTCAAATACGGTCAAATGATTGTTTAACCTGTAACTGTAAAGTTAGAGCAAACGCATCCGAGAGCGAGAAAGTCATTCAGATACAGAACAGGATTCTGATAAACAGCTTCGCTTTTCCGATGCGTGTGATGACTTTATTCAGAGTTGGTCCGTGAGGAGAACACGTCAGGGCAGATTGGACGAATCTTTCATAAAATTCAGTAATTGTGCTGTATGTTTGTGTTGGGAAAATAAACTGTTCATTATTTTTATAATGTAATATTAAAATATTAATATTAGAGAGGTAATGAACACAAAAGGGCTATATTTGATGTACTGTTCTTTGGTTATGCCATATTTTTCCTACTGTGCTGAGATTTGGGGGGATGCAGGAAAGACTCTTTAATCAAATGGCAAAAAAAAGCTATAAGAATTGTGAACCGAGTATGAAATTACAAATCAACAACTGTTTAAAACTAGAAGACATTGTAAATATTAAAATACTAGAGATTACACAAAAGTAGTCAAAAGTAATTTAATTCCAAAAAGTATACAGAGTTTTTTTTAAGTTAAGGGTTGGTGGATATACTCTAAGAGGGTTGTACTTTTTGAACATGTTAAAGTGAGAACAAATGTAAAAATTAGGTGTGTTTCAGCTGCTGGTGTGAAATTATGGAATTAACTGAATTTGGATGGAGTGAGGAAAATTACTCCATTTTTAAAAAAAATGTACTTCTTTTGCTAAATTTGATCAATATATATAAAAAAAGAAAACAAAGGAAAAAATAAAAATAGAAGAGTTGTATTCCTGATATTCTTGATCTGTATTTTGTTGTTGTTGTCTCTGTTATTTCTTGCCGTTGTTTCTTCTGTTGGTTGTAAAGCTGATTCAGTTGAATTTAAAAAGATGTAAGTGGATAGGAAACTATAAGCGATGCTTCAGCTTATTCCTTTTTATTTGGTCAACTAGCTGTGTCACACTTATGTGTCTATTTATGGATTTTGGACCAAAGAATACATTGAAATTGTTACTCGTCTTATTTCGGCTAACAATTGAAGCTGCGTAATCGGTGTGGTGGCTTTATTGGGGCAGCCTCTTAATTGGGCCAAAATGACTGTGTCCCGATGAGTCGACTGTATATCTGTGTATATTTAGTGATCAAGCATTGATTCACAAACCTAGAACATTTGAAATCCATCACAGGGATTGGAGAATCACACTGGGTGAAATTGCGGCAGCGCGTCCTTGAGCGAGGCGAGGTTTCTCCGTTGGGACCGTCCTTGTAATAACCACGTCATGTTAGCAATAACGCAGCTCTTTTGTAAGCCAAAACGAAGGTCTCCGATTGTCTCCGTCTGTGTCGGAGACGTCCTCCTTTTCTCCAGCCCGGCCCATGATTAATGAAGTGACTGGCTGTTGTTCAGAGTGAGTGAAGGCTCATTACTCAGTCCCGCCACTCCGCAGCTCGGCCGAAGAGATCTCTCCAGCTTAATATATCAATTAATGCCCTTAACGTGCAAGGATAAATTACGGACGTGTGAGCTTTCTCCGGTGGCGTGTTTGGTTGGAAGGTGTGTGTCTCTACCACACTCGTCCGCTGGGAATTGTGGTTTGGGTAATGAAGGACTCATTAGCGATTCAAGAAGGATTGCTGGAGATACCTTTACACCCCCATCCTCAAAGCCGCTGCTGAAGGTCAAACCTTCAGCAAATTTGTCCCCATGCAAATGTGCTTTGTTTAGCACGACAGCAAAAAGCTCCTGTTTGTGTCGGAATGGGCGACATGGAGGAAGCCATGCCAGCCTAATCAGTTTGATTTGTGTTTACTTTATTTTCAGTACTGTTCTGTGTTGTGCGGACTTATTTAAGAATGTTCCGGAGTTTTGCTTGCCATAATGCCCTCAAACTAGGACACTGCAAAAAATGTATTCAAAGATCTCGAAATTACACAACAAATGTTGTTGTTTTTCAGACAAGATACATCAACTAGCGTAGAATTAAGAGTGAAAAGTAGGTCTTGTTTCAATTTTCTCACCCCATTGCCAGATAATTTTACTTGATTTAAGTCTTTTTTTACTCATTTAGTTTTTATTTTCTCGTTTTTTCATGTGCATTTTTTGCAGTGGACCTTTTGAAGCAATGTTGGTTGTTTGTACTGCACAGACGGTTGCACTCGTATTTCCTGGCCGTCGTTCATGTGTGTCTGGGATTGTGATTGTAAGATTATTTTCCCAGCATCAGCGTTTGTTGCAGACATGCTCCGACATCTTGATTACTCTGACTGAGGTGACCTCATCTTCTACCAATGCCACGATGTCTTGTGTTTGTCAGCACCTGCTTTGTTCTCTCTCTCTCTCTCTCTCTCTCAAAAAAAAGAAAACGTATTTTTTTATTACAATAACAACTACGTATTTTTCTCACGAATAATAGACGTCGATGGCATTTAATTCAGAAGGAATTTCAGTCTGTCTTTGGCTTTTCTTCCCCTTCCCCCAGCTTAACAGACGGAGGAAGATTACTTTGACTCCCATGGGTGAAACCAGTTTCAATCTCCAGCTGTTGTGAACATTGCAGACGTTTTGTTTGGCCGCGCATATTTGCTTACCTTTACTCCAACTCTTATTAAAAACTGTTTCTTAGAATACACAACCGGTTCAAAATCAAACTATTTTTAGTATGTACTGTACTGTATAGGTTTATTTGTGGCTGTGTTGCTATGTTGCTAGGCTAGCCTAACAACCGTGTATGTGTGTGTGTGTGGGTGTGTGTGTGTGTGCCTTTCAGAGGTCATTGCCTAATTTTTTTTTTGCCTTTCTGGGACACACCTTATTAATAAAATAAATAAGCAGAATTAAAATCATAGTGATGAATGTTTTGTGAGGGATGTGGTCTTTTTTTATATTATATACTAATATACTCGTTTATATTCATCTTTCGGGTTGACCTTTACGTCTACAGTACATCTTTTACATTTTACAAATGTACTTTACATTACTTTAACTATTTACAATCTGTACATAGTGGAATGTTTGTTTATTTGTTTTTTGTCACCACAATGTCAAAAAGAGCTTGTCAAATTTTATAATACAATAGACAGAATAGACAATAGATATACAGTGATTCATGAGAATCAGTTGATTATAGTGGCATTTAAACCATAATTATTAAAGGCTGAGTGCTATCAGCAGCAAATATGCAAGGCAGTTCTGGCCTTTGTGGTGGAAGTTGGAACTGTGACCAAAAGTTGCAGATTCAGAACCTAGAAGTAAGTACAGTAAGAGAGTGAACCCAATCTGCCTTTTCTGTAAGTCTGCCATATAAATGTAAAGAACATGTTTTTGAATCGTGGAATATGATGTAATGTTTCAAATTGTGGAAAACAATATAATCTCTACATTTTTAGAATGTAGATCTCTACAATTTTTTTTTTTTTTTTTTGATATCAAGAGCTTTCTGCACTTCTTTGAACAAACTCACGTGGCGTGTGATTGGTTTGGCAAGGAAGATCATGTTTCATCACCTGCTTCCTCCACCTCTTGTCATACAAAAAAAACGACGAAACGAATGATTGGAGATGTTTCGTCTTGGTTCTCATAAACATCAAGAGTATTAGCGCCTGCCGAGTACAGCACGTAATTATAGCCACTTTGTGGGTGGACGGGCGAACAAAGCTCTCTGTCTGCTCCTCCACGGTGGGTCTGTCGTGACTAAACCTTCAAACATGTGGAAACCCCTTCATTTAACTTACGGATGACAATTTTTATGACAAAAAAGTATGAATTCAGCGCTCGTCTTGTAAACCCAGATCTATCATGGCTGTGTAGACGCCCTGTAAAGGTTGTTGGACTTTTTCCATGTTCGTCGTTGTTTTTCAGCTGTAAGTTGGTGAAACTGGGACACGTGGAGTCCGACACTGTCTTTGCTGTCATGCTACTTTATTCTGTCTGCTCGGCGTGTTCTTCACGGCGTTCAGCTTCGCCGGGCTCTGCTGTCGGGCTTCAGATCTCTGTGGCTTCTAGTTTGCCATCTGACCTGCACAGGCTTGTTCTCATGCAGCCGAAATTGTCTTAGAATGACCGGAAACGCTGTCATATTCCTTGTCATGTGGGGTCATGCTTTACCTTCCTCTGATGCACAGACCATAAATAGTTGTGCAGAGACTGAATGATGATTTCTGAAAGGTCCTGAAAGTAGTTGTGCTTCCACTAAATTGTTGTGTCCATGTGGAAATACAACCACTTTAAACTCTTTTCATATTTCATAATACCCTAAATGTTAAACTCATCAATATTTTAAAACAACTGGCCGGTTTTAGTCGCACTTGTACAGAACAAGAACGTCTTGTTTTACTCTGTTGAGCTGAGGTAACAACATTGTGAACTCCAGACGTCCTCGCTTTCCCGTTGCTCAATCAGTAGATTGAGTCAAAACAACACAAAGTTTGTCGGTTTGATTCCCTGGAACAGTGCGACATGGCTTCCATCGTTTGAGAGTAACGCAATTGCTTTTAATAAAAGTGCCAGCGATACTCAGATCTAAAAGTAAGAACCAGCTTGTTCAGGATCAAAGGTCTTTTATCAGTTCAAGATTCAAAAAGCTTTATTAATCCCAGAGGGGTTAGTTTCAAGTTCAAGTTTAGTTATGAAGCGCTTTTCTCAGTCCCAGACCAACGCAAAACTGCTATGCGGAATTAGGAAAAACAGGGTCATTATAAAAGAAAAATGTCCCTTGTTCATCGGTGTTCAGACTACGGGCCATGACCAGAAGAGCAAGGTAGATCTAGGAAAGAGCTAGGAAAACAAAACCTCTTGTTTTGTTACAGACACTGCTAAGACAAGGAAACACAGATAGTAAAAATAATTGCTGTAAAATAAAAGTAATTGTTAGCTGAAAGCATGTCTTTTCACTTTTTACTTCAAGGGTTTATTTAGTTAAGTGTCTGGTAACATCATCCAGAGCTTAAGATAAACAATACATACAAAAAACTGTGAAAATGTCTGTTGAATTCTTCCACCGACATCTAGTATCTGTGGGAATATCGGATTTACACGACTGCAGTAAATGTAGTGAATTACACAGTGTAATCACCACACGTGTCAGAACCGGCTCGCTGGCATTCGCTCACGTCTGATACGGATCGGCTACATTTACCGTTTTAATTGGCATCAGCAGGTTAGCTTACAGTGATTGCGAATAAATGGATCTTTTGTGTGACGTGCACAGCACAATGGTATTATGGGAGAGTTTTATTACCAGACTTTGCTTTGTCTTGCCCTTCCATTGAGTCGTCAGGAGATCTAAAACATCAAAGACGAAAGGTTTTGTTTGGCATCAATG
Organism: Paedocypris micromegethes; assembly: GCA_028031935.1. Classification (NCBI taxonomy): domain Eukaryota; kingdom Metazoa; phylum Chordata; class Actinopteri; order Cypriniformes; genus Paedocypris; species Paedocypris micromegethes. The sequence continues at coordinate 1,404,191 of CM051497.1, forward strand.
GAAGTAACTGTTACGAACGCGCGAACGCAATGTTAATAATGCCACGCCCTTTATGATGTCACCGCCCCTGTTACTTTTTCCACTGATCGAACAAAACACGTTTTACAATGGCATTACGTGACAAGGCCATCAAAGAAAGTGTAGCTGACAGCTTGTAACTTTCATCCCACTAATTTGTGGAGGCAAGATTATTATATAAGTAATATAAATTAAATATAACAAAATAATTGTAATGAATAACCATAATAAATATAAATAAAAAAAATATGGACATTATTTCACATTTAAAAAATAGTCATAATTGTTTTCTCTGGAAAATATGTTAGCGATAATCCGAAAACAGCTCTGAGTCATTTAAATTCTAGTTACAACTTAGAAGTAAATAGTAAATATTATTAATAACGGTTGCCAACGTTACATTGACATCTATCGCTCTACTGTGACATTTTAATGCGTTGCGCTCCGTCTGTCGGCATCAAATTCTCTCCAGCTCTTATCCTTCAGATGATATATGAGGCTGATCATCTGTTGTGCCGCGCGCATATGTTCCAGCCACGATAACTGTTATTACGCGCGTTTGTCATTCTAAATACACCAGATTTGCGGCTAGTGTTTAGATATGAGGGAAAGAATCATCACTTACCCGTTTTTACGCAAATATAAGCATCCCTTTATTTCAAATTTTCGACGCTCAAAAACTTAAGCGGTAATTAAAATCACTGATTTCAAATACGCGCGGAAATATACGCGCCTATTTTTCCATATATAAAGTTGGGAGCAATCACACATAAACAGAAACACTTTGATTTTATGCAGCAGTGTCCGTGTGCGTCTTTAAGTAATGCGTAGGCAGACGTGCATATAGTATAATCTTTGTAGTATAAGCTCAATAACAGAAATACAGAAACATTAGACACGACGCAACACTTAACAGAGACAAAACAACACCGGAAGAAGTCAAACAGTCTTTTATATTTGAACGGACAGACCATATTCGATTCAGTTAAAATCCCCGCTATCGAATAAAAACAACTCCAGCACACAAAAACTTTGGAGCAAAAAGAAAACCAGACAAAGAACACCCAATGAAATTGCTCTGTCTGCTGCACAGCAAAACTATACTGTTCTGATATTTACGTCTAACAAAAAACGAACTCAGCTTTGGTCTGGCGGCACTGGAGGCTCATGGGAGCTTAGGGCCTCAATGGAGCATTATGGGAGTTGGAGTTTGGACTAGAATAGATCTTTTCTAAACTATTATTCAAGTAAAACTGTGTAATTTAACATTTAAACTTTGAACAAGAAATGGAAAAAATACTTTATTTATTCATTTCATTTTTTCGCCATTTTTATTTTGTGCCTGAAAATAATGGGGGTGCTTAAATTTGTGTAAATACTTTAATTGGGTTAAATAAAAGCCTCCAATTATTGGCCCAACAACCGTTTCCGACTGCTCCATATTTCTCCGAAACCGTGCAAGCAATATTTAAACGGGAATTTAGTCACATTGTGCTTTTGTTTCTCTCCTCCAGTGGACAGTAAGAAGAAAAGCCCCGCTCAGGTTCCACCATGGAGAAGCCAGCAGGAGCCTGACCTCCAGGCCGGAGCAGGAGTGCTCAGCAGCGCAGCCTCCACATCACTTTGCCTTCTCCTTCCTGTTTCACTTGTCCTTTTGCTCTTCCCTTTGGCCTGTGGAGTCTAACACAACGGGGAGATGTTGGCATGTATTTGCACTATTCTGCACATCTGTCCCCCGCTGTGCACGTCCTGAACAGCCTGATCTCTTACGGATCTTCGGTTTGTTTTCTTCTTCCCGCAGGATGTGACTGATCGCTCTGCCTGTTGAAAACGACATGGAACTGTCCCGACGTACAGAGATTCATATAGCTACTTAGCAATCAGTGACGGTCCTTCGTAGCTTGGTTATGTTTGTCCTCTGATTGGCCCGGTGCCTTTAGGTAACTTCAGTCATACTGTATTTCTGGATTCTCTTAACTTTTTGAAAAAGAGATTTGCACGCCAATAGGTGTCCAAAAATAAAGGCCATGTTGTTAACTGGCAGTTAGTTTAAAATGAAATGGTGTTGTAATACTGTATAAGCCAATTGTCATATAAAAAGCTAAGGTTAATGACAATATTAATTAACAATATTAATTAACTAAATGAAGTAACCAAATGTATATTTCCCGAGTTCATTCATATATTTCCTAAAAGACAGGGTTATTATATAAGGTCACCTGACATTTTGCTGTAAATTTGGTGATATAAGGATTGTGTTTTATTCTTTAAATCTCAGTTTGTGCACTAAAACACTCGGTTAATTTACTTGTATTTTTGATTCATGACAGTATTTAAAACCTCCTAAATACTTTCCTTCCGATGAGTTGTATATAACAGGTTGACCGAGGAACAGCTAACAGGGATGTAATTTCAACTGACAGGCGAGCGTGTGTGTGTGTGTGTGTGTGTGTGTGTGTGTGTGTGTGTGCGCGGGTGTGAAATGGCACTTAGCTTTGAAATTGTCTTGCTTTTTTGCGCAAAAAGAAGAATAGTTTTTTTGATCAATTTATGTAAGATTTAATCATTTGCATATTTAGAACCTGTATGTAAAAAGTAAACGAGAGCAATAATATATTTATACTGAATTATATTTGTACGTCTATGTCGTTCAATTGTAATTTGCTTTAATCAAAACCTAGAAATATTTTTTCAACATGATGTTTTTCAGAAGACTAGCATTAATTCTTCTGTATTGAGTTTTGACCCTTCTAATACAATTCTAATTTTAATCTCTAATATCTTGTTCAATATATTTGTGCAATACAATGTTTGGTAGTGTATGTGTCTGGACAGAACTGTAATAATAAAGTATCAGAGATCTTTTTTAATTGTTTCATTTCTTTTATTCTAAAGTTAGTGAGAAATGGAATATTTTTCATTAGTAGATTGTTATTTTTCTTATTCTTTTGGAATCGGTAATAAATTGATGAAAGTTGTATTCCCATTTGACACGTTTTATGTACTTTCTGTTGGTGCATAATGGCACGTTCCAGAAAAAGATAGATTAACAACTTTAGCAATGAAAATACATAATTATTTATCTTTTTATTCAGTATATTTGAATTACACAATAATAAACAGTTCATTCTTCACAGTAAAATCAACCCATGTAAAAGTCTTGGGATTCCAGGACTCAAACCTGTGACCTGGTTGCAAGCCCGATTGTCTCACACTAAACTTCCCATTATGGTTATTAATAGACTTTCTTCACAGATCAATGTAAAGATGTAAATTGTTTTATATATTTTTTAATCCAGTGTTTGACTCCTTATTTACGACTCACCTCAGAATCCATTGAAAAAGCGAGATGTGTTGTATAACAGTAGCCGACGGAGGCAGCAGAGGGCGTCCCGAACGCTGTTTTACACCCCAAGCCACCACCTTTCTGTACCAGAACCTGTTAGGAAACGCCTGGGCAGATGATTCACATTGAAAATGAATCTGTTGGTTGGTAGTGTCGGGTACTCATAAGGAGAATCGATTGTTTTTATCGTTAGAGAGGAGTCGAATCTGGTTTGTTCACGTGAATCAGGGAAAAATCGATTACGATCATGTTTCTAATTACTCCATTGATCGATGCATGTGAATTACAAGCAATTTTGTTGATGGAAAATAGATTATTGATATTCTGACTTTAAATATATTCGAAATTGTTGTGTATTTTATCTGGCTGGTGCTTTTTTTTCCCCCACAAAAAGTGTCAAAACAAACAAAAACCCCGAAAGCGGTCCAGAGGATGTCTGAACGATTCGATAATGCGAATCGACTCACTTGAATCTCCCGAAGTGAATCATTCCTTCTGGAATCGGACATCACCATTGTTCAGTGAGGACGGGACAGCAGAGACAGACTCCACGCGACTGCACAGCAACAACACGGAGCGCGTTAAACACGATTTCCACCGGACTTTTTAATTGTGCACACACGCGAATTGTAGAGCTAGAATATGCCGGTTGCGTTGAGTGTGCCACTGAGACATGAGCTCCAGAAACAGATCCCCACCTGACTGATATGAAAACATAATTTCACTCTTTCATCAGGACCACCGGTCGAGCCTGGACGCGCGCGACCTCCATCACCACACGAGTGGATTGTATTGATTCGGGTGACTGGTTTGACTTCATCCAGCCTGTGGATTCGGACACAATGGACCTGACAGCGGTGGCGTTGCTGGTGACCCTGGTCTCCGCGTCCCTCTCTGCGGATAACGCGGGCGGGAAGGCGCGGAGCTGCGCGGACGTGCGGCAGTTCTACAGCGGGAAGGGCTTCACGCTAAACGGCGTCCCGCTGTCCGAGATCTCAGGTATGCTTTAGTGATATCCCGTCTATGAGACTCGAGATCAATTATTATTCAAAAGTAAATCAGCTCAATTATTCTAATACGTTAATTTATAGGGTTCACTTAATAGTAAAGTATTATTCTAAAGTATTGCATTTCTATTAATTGTGTGTTCAACTATCCATCTATTGGGAGGGGGGGGGTGTTTATGGGCAATCTGATGAATAGAAATCCGTGCCCACCTGAACGCATAAGCCACAGGGTTGTTATTATTATTAGCAAGGATGAACAGATGGAGCAGGTCCCAGACAAAAGCTTCATGCCGCTCCAGACAATAGACATATACTGTAACTCTTCCACCTGCGCTTGTCTTTTCCCTTCACAAATGACATTTTGGTTCATTCCCTTCATTTCCTGAAGTCTTTGATCCCCACGTGGCATGAGAGGCAGGTCTGCACGCTGTAAAAAAATGACTGTACATTTACATGGATATTTTACAGCACACGTATGTTTTATTATCTGCCTTGCCATTGTCATGTACAATGGATTTTTAAGACTTGTGTGCTGTTGCTGTGAATAAAGATAAACAGTACCATGCTGTAGTAAAATAAAAAAAAATCAGTTAGGATTCAGAATTGGACTGTGCTCTGTAAACATGTACTAGTGAATTATATTGATATTTCACGGCAAAATACAGTTATATTGTACATAGTAACAACATGTTGCTGTTTATTTACCATCGATTGCAGAAAGGCTTTTTTCTATTGTTGTAATTTGCAGTACATTGCAAAGCATAAACAATGTTATGGAATCTTAATATTACAGTATTCTGTTGTAAACTGGAAAAAATCTTTCTGTCTGTTGTTGAAGCCACAAATTTCAGCACATTTTCGTTTTTCACGGAATGTAATTTTTACAGTGCACTTTGCGCTCCCTGTACGACATTTCAAAAGACCTTATTTACCCCCAGGGTCATAGTTTGGAATTTAAGAGCAGAATGTCCTGACGGTAATGGAGATGTTTGTGGTTATAAATGCACAATCAGGGATGGTCGCTGATATTATAAAGGCGGGATTTGTAAAGTAAGTCAGTGTTCCACGCAAACAGATGTCTTGGTGATTCAGACTCACAGGCAGCAATTTAAATGGCTCATCAGAGGTCATGTTCATCGGCAGGTCATTATCCCGTCCTGTTGATGTGTTGGAATCCAGGATAAATTAATCGTAATCAACTGGCAGCATGTCGTGAATCCATCTCCATAAACATCAGTATTTCTATATGCACTTGAGCCTTTTCTCACTCTGGAATTCCTTTGGGATGCAGAGGCCCTATATGTATAATGATGCTGTGTGCCCGGGATGCTAAAGGAGATAAATGATCGCACACGCCACACACTCTCTCTCACACACACACACACACACACACACGCACGAACACGCACGGACACTTGTTAATAAAGCGTTAGTCATTTGCAGCCAGGGAAACAAATATCCCACAGCACAATTTGCACAAGATTGTCATTAATCACGAAGCAGTGGAATATAAGGCGTATCTGTCTGGTATGTTCACGGCAAACACCCACACAGATATTCGGCGGTTGCAGCAGCAGCAGCAGCCATCACCTTGGCAGCCCCTCTGGTAATAAGTGTGTTTGAGGCATTCTCAGCAGAATTGAGAGGCTAAGAGAAACAAAGACTTCCTATCGGCCAGAAGGGAAATCTCAAGGTCACCGCCTGCAGTCTCAATGACAGGATGCACAAAAAGGGGGAGATGAGACAAGCTGTCGGGTTTGCAGCCCACCACTGTCTTTCAGACCTATATAGAATAAATAGTATATATTAAGGTATAATAAGGTATGTATATATACTGTGTGTGTGTGTGTGTGTGTGTATATATATAAATATATATATATATATATATATATATATATATATATATATATATATATATATATATATATATATAGGGGGGCATTACATTTTAGTAGATCTTAATTACATTATTTGTACACAAAATCTGTATTGTAAAGTAGTAGCTCTGGCGTTTTTAATGAGCAGAAACAGTGCTGCAATATATATTTAGAGAGAGAGAGAGAGAGAGAGAGAGAGAGAGAGAAAGAGACAGAGCACACCCCCCCCCTTCAAAAAAAATGTTATATTTATGATAAAATACAAACAAATCAAACAATTAAAATACGCATAATAAAACAAGTACAAAAAAATAAAACAAGTACACGCATATAAATTCAAATGCGACTGAAAAGTCTTAATACTTCTATATATAGATGTATATACAGTATTACATTTGTGTATATGCATGTATACAGTATATGTTTGTGTGTTTATATGTAATATATGTATGTGTTACAAATATTACAATTCCCCAATAGTATAAAAAACATGCTTTGTTTAATTAGATTAAATGTAAAACATTACATTTAATCTAATTTAAATGGTTCATCTGAGCCCAGATCCTGAATCTGGTATTAATTAGTTATTTTAATATAATGCAGTAATACATTGACAAAAGAAGTGCTAGGTTGTCAAATGTTATGTATTATCAGTATTGTCAAACTTCATTTTGTTTCAGTGAAATAAACCATCATTTACATTTAGCAGAATTTTGACTTGTATTTATAATAATACAAAAAATATGAATTAACATAACAAAAACAAGACAGGGCAAGACAGAAGAAAAAAACGTCAATTTTTGCATTAATTGTAATGTCTTTCAGGTTTGCACCTCATTGTTCATTATTCTGTCGGCGATCATGAAATGTTGCTTAAAGTTGAAAAGAGAAGCAGAGCTTAATGCTGCGTCTAGAATTACAAACGCAACCAGTGTGTCTGGCGTTTCCTACAGACGAGGAACCGTGGCATTGTTCACGAGGAGAAGCCGGTGACACCTTCAGCCCTCTGGTGCGTCCCCACAATGACAGTCTCGTGTTACGCAGCCGTGAAGATGGGAGGCAGGAGTCTCGTTTGTTTCACAATTTCATCCTTGTGATTTTGATTTCCTGCTGTTGAAAAGAAAACCCAGCGCTTTGTTGAGCGAAGGTGTGGATGATTCCAGGCCTTCGCTCGGGCTCATGTTTGCTGCTCCTCTGTACACACCCATGAGCCTTGTGGGAAGCGCACACACCCATGTTCCAACCCCCACGCTGCGCTCGCCACGGACCTGATTTAGTTAGGATTTTAGAATACATTAATGCCAACTGCGCATGAATATTCAATAACACACTGATGCAGTGCAGGGTATCGCAATCTATTCTAATCTTCAGATTATTGCTCTTTTGTGCGTTTTATTTTTACGTGAGATTTTTAACTATTGACTGATATGAAACCTTTTGTCTATTTCTGGGTCAAGAGGGCCTGGATCCGATCACATCCTCTTGGCCTGAATGTTGTACTTTGAAAAGCATCCGCTTTTTTCATGCTTCCTTTGTAAAAAAAAAAAAAAAGCACTTTGTAAATAAACTGAACCTGAACTCAAATATTTGCGCGCTACTGCCACCTAGTGCATTTACACTTAATTATAGTGACGCAGAAGCTTGATCGCTGTGGGCATAATGCCTGTCCTCATAGGGCCCGGATGTAACTTATAAAAGTAAATAAATGTAATAAAAAGTAATGTTAAAATAAATGTAACTACTCTACTGTTAAGTAACTCATTATTTAGTATATTATTTAGTACTACTTAGTATATTCAAGTGACAATTGCAGAAATTCTATGCTTGTTGCTCTAACATAAATACTTTTCAATTTTGTCAGCTTATGACAACACACAATTTACTCCATTAATGAAGGATCCAACTGTCGAGGTGAATAAAGAAAAATAACACTGTGGAAACACTGCCGTCACTGCCGTAGTCGAAAGGCATTGTGGGAAATGCAGTTTTTGGCCAACACACGCTCTTAATTAACTTTTTGGTATTTATTTTTAGACACTCAAAACTTTTAAGCTCTTTCAGGCTACATAAAATAACATGATATATAGAATAATCTGACCCTCGGGCTTTGAGTTTGACACGTGCTGTAGAGCTTTTCTTAGCTCGGGACAAAACATGAGTTACTAATTTATTGTAGATGTTTAATTGCGGAATTCAGAAATGTATTTGCGTCTGTGTGACTTTCCACAAGTTGAAGGGTTAGATTCTTATGTGAAAAGGTTCTGCCTGATGTGAAAAGGTTCAAACCTGCACCAGCTCTTGCACCATCTCTCTCAATCTGGCCATGTGATTGTTCTCTCCATAGATGAGGGGGTTTCTCACCAAAGCTGGATTTGTGGAGCACCGTGAAGCGTGTTCGAGCCCAGATTATGCCGGACTGATCGGGTGCAGAACTGAGATGTTTTACTAAAGTTTTTCAGCCTGCGAAAGCTTCCAGATTGAAGGAAAGCAGCACACGTGTCTTTTGTTTGGCTGCCTTCTGGTCATTTGAAGCATTTGAACCGCATCTTATTTACGAGAATATAATCACCAGATTTTGTATGCACAAAAGACAAATTCCATTAATAGGCGGACATAAGTAACTTCTTGCCTACATACCTACATTTTTTTGGCTTAATACTACTTAGAAGAACGTATTTTACTTTTTTTTAGCAAACCTATCTTGTGAGTCATCCAAGTTTAAGTTCAAGTTCAGTTAAATTTATATAGTGCTTTTCTCAGTCCCAGACCAACGCAAAGCTCCTTTGCGGAATTAGGAAAAAAGAGTCTTTGTCTGTCGTTCATCTGTGTTCAGAATAGGTGAAGATGGTTTCAGACGGTCCGCACATTTCACTTCGATGAGCTTTTGCTTCAGATTAATAGATATTTAAAAAATATTTAAAAAATTGTCAGCTAGATAGGTTAGATACTTTTTCTAAGCGTTGCAGAATATGTCCCCAGTAGGGGGTGCTAAGATTCCTCTTGCTATGTCCATATAAGGGCTTATTCTGGTTTTTCGAACGTGTGCTATAGCCAAAAAAAAAAACAATAAGACCATAAAGAACAATAACCAAACATCTAACACATGTCTGACATGACTAATTCACTGTGAATATGTTAGGAATATTTTTAATATTTCTGTAATCTGTCAATTGAAAATAAGCACTAAATGATTAGCTCTACTAGCGTCTACGTTTTTCCAAACGCTTTGATCTTTAGCTTTCTTGGCAAGTTGTACTTGTACTTGCTTGAATAAATGTTTCTATTGGTGATCAGTCTTCCGTAGCCTCGACAAGCGTTCGTCACCTAACGAACAGCGGGGTGGTGAATAATTCACAGGCGTTCCTCCAGCCACTTTATCCTGTCAATATTAATTGAAGCTTTTTTTTATTTCTACGCACAAGCCAGTTCGCCGTCGGGCCGCTTTGCGTTGATAAGCTGTTTGCGATTATTTTTCCGTCTGCTTTTAGTTGCTTTAACACGGGGGACATTACGTAGCTGTCAGAGGGAGCAGCGTTATTTAGGGATTTATATTAATAATAAACGAAGAGACGAATTGAAGACACACTTGGCCGAGGATTTTTCTGTAGTGTCCTGGCCTCAGGGTCAGTTCCAGGGGTTTGAGTGATGGCTATCGCGCTCGGTTGAGTGTATTACTCAGGTAATCTCTTTAGCGTCCTAAATTGAATGAACTATCTGTTCTCTATCAATTACTCATTAAGTGTCTCATCGTAATTGGATCTAATGACAAAAAAGGACAGTCGGAGTCCGTTCGAAAGGGAAATTGAGGCTGTTCGAAACACACAAAATATACAAACATTTAAGATCAAATGGAATGGAGTTTTAAAATGTAGTTCTAATTTTGTAATCAGAAGATTAGTGAATGAATGAGACTTTATTTATCCCACAAAGGAAACATTTCTGTGTTTCAGCAGCAGCAGCAGAAGAAAACAGTACGATAAAAACAGTGATGCCAGAGTAAAAACCTAACAGTAGTACAAAATTGTGCGAGGGAAATAAAGAAGCTACTAATAAATAAATTGTGCAAAAACAACAAATCATAACAAACGTTTTTTTAAGATGTTTATTTCTTGCTTACAATACAACTTTGATACAACAATACAATTGCTTACGACATTATTAATTTTCCCCCAGTGAGTAAAGTTGTTCAAGAGTAATAGGTAGAGTAATTTTTTTTTTAATAGAGGAAGAGGAATAGAGGAAGGTTTTTTTTTTCATTCTCGCATTCACGTTTGACAGTGTGCGTAACCGGGATTAGGATTTTCTTAAACTCAAATACCCTCTTGGTAATCCAGAGACTCGTAATCCAGACTTTAGCCATAGCTAGCATGGCAATTTAAGCACATTGCGATGACCAAAATTAAACTCAGTCAATTAAATGCTTTATTAAACGCTTTATTTGTTCTCATATAGAAATTTTGTGGTTATGGTATTTTTTTTCTAGGAGTTTTTCCACTTGGGAACTGGAGGATATGAATAGTCTCCGGAATAAATCCCGGCTAAAAATACCATTGTCCGGCGGCCGTTTTCGTGCGCTTCATCATCTTAACCCTTTGGCCTCTGTGGCACGTGGCCCTGCCGCTCACTTGATGTGTGATCAGGACGTCTGCTTTAACACGGATCGGCACACGGGTAAAGCAGCGTTTGCACACACTCGAACGTGCGCCTACACGTGTGTCTCGCCATGTATTTTTAGATTTATAGAAACCTAGAAATGTCTAATTCAAAGAGCTGCTTTTGTGCGAAGCCATCTTTCACCATTAGGAAAGGAAGGTGTGTGTTTCCATAATGCACGTCGAGCTTCGGCGCTGGTCTCTATAGCGCTCAAGCGAGAGAGCTTTTTATTAGATATTTCACATTTAAATCGAAATATTACTTTTATTATGATTGTTGTTATTGTATGTGCGGTTGATTTATCTTATTGATATACCTTTAAATGAGATTTATTGGTAGAAAAAAATTACCCTACTATCATGTTCTGGGGCTGTTTTATCTTACTTTTGAATAGAATAGAATAGATTAGATTAGAATAGAATAGAATGCCTTTATGGTCATTGTATCACAGGGATACAATGAAATTAGTATTGCTACTCCGTTTGGTGCAAAAAGAAAGATGAGATAACGGTAAATCATACATACTGAATAACCAATATAAAACTACAATATATTAAAATATTGTCCAAAATATAGAAGGCAAGAAATGATTTAAATATAACACAATATACAAGAACAAAGAGCATAAAAAATGCAAGAAATAATACAAAATGTACATATACATAAAATATATAAAATATAAAGTATAGTGCAAAAGGCAAATACAAATTTACTGCTCTTGGGTATCTAAAGGGTTTATTATCTTTGGAAACATACGGTTTTATAATTTTATTGCTCATAATTGCTCTCGGGGTTATTTCAGAACTCAGCTCGTAATATTTATTACTCTTACTGTATAGGCGTATAAAGTTGACACTTTATGAAAAACCTAATTTTGCATACATTTTTAACGACATTCTTAATTATTTTTGAGGAATTTAAACGTCCGCACGCACGTCTGTGTTCCAGCCTTTTGCACATTTCTTTTCGCTAAAAGCCACGTGACGTCTTGGTCAAACTAAGCTGCACTTTGCGTTTTATTTGCTTCCGAAAAGCCTCTGTATATCAGATTCTAAATATAAAGTCCGCAGCCTTGAGTTTTCCTTTTGAACCTTCTCTTCTACGGCGTGTTATGGGATCACAGCAGCTCATTAGACCAACCTGTTCTGGCCTTTATGTTTCACACTCCCTTCTGCTTCCTCCGTTCCCCTGGGTCATAAAACTGTAAACACACACCGGAGACCAGGCCACGTGCAAATTAAATCACAGTCTGGTTCAGGCCGTTTCCCCCAAAGATTACGGCCGAACCCCAGATGTACCTCGGGCTTGACAATCATAACGTGCGTTTGGGAACAAGAAATCAATTAAAGGCGGCTTTACAGTGTTTTATAAGGCACGCCGGCCTCGCTCTGAAGTCGTCTCTCTTAGCACATAAAGCCAGTGGCCGTCAATCGCGTTTATTGCGAGTTCGTGCGAGGCTCAGGTCAGCGGTCACAGGCCCTCGTGTAAGACGCCACGGCGCCGGGACGCTCGCCACTCAGCGGGGAAGCGGATCAGAACCAGCAGAGGCAGACGGTTAAGAGCGGTAGGAGGCGGTAATGAGCGCTAATAAGCCCAGGAAGTGCTTGATGGGAAGGTCACCTGCACGGAAGACGAGAACGAGGCGCCACGAATGTGGGGTTGAAGTCCACCGTGTGTGGTGTAGATGTCTTGTGAATCTCCGTACTGAGGGTGTGTAAAGTCCCAATTGCTTTCACACAGATTATGACGTTGGGATTATCTGGACATGAGAGGTTCCTGACATACAATGGAGTTACATTTTCACAGAGGTGTGAAGAGCACCTGAAAGCAGCTTTTACTTGAGTAAATGTACCGTACTGTAAAAATGACTCCATGCAACATCTCAATGTTTCAAAACTGCCGAACAAAACATTCTAAAAAAAGTGCAACGTTCAGGTGATTTAGCTAATAAAAAGCATCCGGTACCTCTAGCATCCTGCAGATGGCGATAACACCTCGTCCGCCTAAGCAAACAACCATGGTGGAAAGCCGAACTTCTCGCGTACAATCACAATTTAATGAGTAACGAGTAGTGTCCAATCAAAATATAGTGGAATAAAGATACAGATACTCAATCACAAATGTATGTTGCTTATAATTTTGATACGCGGTACAAGTAGAAAGTAGCCAAAATACTCAAGTAAAGTAACAAAGTCCAGTTACTCAAATACTTTACACCTCCGTGACTCTTCTAGACAGAAGGTTGACAGCTTCAGACCGTGGAACATTTCCAATTTCACAAATGAATTTATTGCACAGGTAGCAATCTTTTACGGTAACACACTTGAATTTACAGGGCTTTCCTTCACAAGCGTTTGTAGAAACGTCTGCGTGGCTGAAACGTGACGTGAGACTGTAAATTTCTTGAACAGATACAATAGATTTAAAAAATTTCAATCAGGCTTTAGATCTCACCACATCACAGAATCAGCACTAATCAGAGTCACCAATGATCTTCTAATGAAGATCTAAAACCCCACATATTTGTACAAAATGTGTCCAAAAGAGGCATATCTAATGTTTAAAAGTAAATGTATGCATTTTTGCCAATGTGAAATGCAGGACAACAAGTATCTCAAATTGTTTGGATAACGTTGTTATTAATGTTTCACGCATGTGTAAAATGTCTTCACGCTCATGTGGCTAGTTTTCAATTTTAATTCTGACAAAACAAACGTCAGGTGTAGAAACACTCCCGCGGTTGTTCACACAGTGCTTAAAAGTGCCTTTTAAACTTGAACTTATTTTACATCTTTTAACTTGTTTACCCCATATTAAGCGGCCGCTGAACTCAAACACAACCAGTGTTGGGTAAGTTACTTTAAAAAAGTAACTAATTACTAATTACTTTACCATTTTGTAATTAAATTACTTTTCCAGTTACTGTGTCGGAAAAGTAACGTAATTACCTAATGAGTAACTTACAATTACTTAAAATTCCTATAAACCTTCAAAAAACAAATAATTTAAAACATAACAGTAAAACATGAAATAGTCGAGGCTTTTAGTTTTCTAAATCATCTTTATTACATTCCGAGGACAGCTGTGATTGGCACCAGTCGCCGGCAACCAGGAAATTAATGGATTAAAATACAGGAGAACGTTTTATATTTTTTACATTATTATATATTTTTAAAGCTTTGTCTGCATGCCACCAGAAGAGCCATATATGACTCGCGAGTCATTGGTTCCCGACCCCTGATATAAACCATGACATTTTAATAGATTGACTTGATAATTACGTTGGGGTTTGTGGACACAATACATTACACGATACATTTACACGTGCGCTTTGAGACAATTGTAACTGTGAAAAGAACCTTACAAATGCACTGACTTTGAACTATTTTAGCAAGAGACAGACTCAAAATATCATAATGAAAATATAAAAAAAATGAGACATACATGATTACCTTTTCATCTTTGCAATGTAGTTTTGACCCAACAGTGCTTTTTGAGGACACTGGTCAGCTAGAGATTAGCAAGAGACTCGTGTTTATTAATGTCAGCGTAACCTTTTTTTGACACCAGTGTTTGGGCGACGAGCCGAGTCACTCACGACCCTGTCATTAAAAAAGAAGGTCAGATAAAAGATTAGTTATGACCGGCAGGCATAGAGATATTATGCAAGTCAATCAGATACCTGCAAATCTATATATAGACGCACACACACATGCAATTACGTTTGGATCAGATTAGGCGCAGTTCATCAGGGAAAGCGTATTGAGCAAGATTTGTATTGAATGAATAACTAAATTGCACATGGCGTTACATTTAATAAATCGTTTATTTACTACCATTTTAGTCATTCTTTTACTCTTAGTGCAGGTCAATTTAAAAAGTTAAAAATTGTATGAATTTTAGAAAATTGTATTTTCTAAACCGCTTTTCTATTTCTGGGTCTTGGGGAGCCAGAGCAAGTCGGGGTCTGAAGGCGGGACTCACAGAGCAAGACACACCAACTCACATCTATTGGACAATTCTCCAGCTTCAAATTCTCCTAAACACATGTTTTGGACTGTTGGAAAAAGCCAGAGACCGGCTTAGTTCTTATTCAATCTCTTGTTTAGAAAAATCAGCAAACATCATGTCATTCTCCCGTGACACTCATAGTCGGCCTCAAGAGACAGGGTTGTGTTCTTTACTCTTGTCCAGCGCAGGGATTAATCCAGAGCCAGGCTCACCTGTAGATCCTTGCACACCTGCTCCCAGTAAACCGGTGCCTGAGGCAGCTCTTTCTCTCATCTCAAAGGAGTCCACCCAAATCCTCTCTCAGGAAGAGAAGGAAAGGACGAAGATGGGAAAATAAAGTGCTCTTCACGTTGGCATGTCGGGGTCTTTGAAGACTTTCTGGCTGTGTAGTTCGATTAAAAACAAGGCCTCACCTTTCGCCTCTGAAGTCGCTTTTTTTTAAGCTATTTCAGAAGGTACGATGGAATTTGAATCTCTCAACATGCATGGGTTTTTATGAATTAGCCCGGCTAGTTCGGAATCTGATCTGCAGTTCTAGTCCAGAAGATCCGTCAACATTTGCTAGTTCATGCTAGATTAGCCTCGGAGAATGCGCCGCTTTATTGTCAGCGAGCACTTCCAAACACTCCGTCTTTATTCTCAGATTCAGCGCGTTTAAATTATTCCTATTGTGTCCGTGACCTTTGCGTTCTTGCTCGACAGTGCTGGCGACCGAATGGCTGCAAGTGGCTTTATTGTTTTACAGAAGGCAATTCGTTGAACTTTATCACATGTCTGTGGTTTGTACGCAAAAACGTAAGCACTGAGCAAACAAAGTCTCTTGTTTCTGCTTTAAACAGTGATTCAGAATGACTTTTTATGTAATTCTCCTCATGCGTTGTGATGATATTTTTTTTTATATTTTACTGCTCATTTTTTCCTAAATCATTTTTTTTCCTTGACAAAAGAGTGATGAATCTATGACTAACCCATGGAGCTGACTACATCGACTTAAAATATAGTCAAGTCTACTCAACTCCCACTGGTGTAAAGTACTTGAGTAAAGTTAGTTAAGTTCAGTGCACTTGTAGGGCGCTTTACACAGCTACAACTGTCTCAAAGCGCATGTGTGAAAACGTCAAAAAGATTGATGCATTTTATTCATTTGTTCATTGGTGTTAAGCTAATGTGCAGAGGAGGGAGAGTGAATATACTGGTAGAAGGATGTTGGTGATGGAGCTGAATTGTCGACTAAGTCAAGGGAATCGGAGCGTTGTTGAACGGCTGGTCTAAAAGGGCTTTACAGACACTAACAGCATGGAAGCTGCTCTGTCAACGTGCTTGACTGTTTGTTTGGCTGGATCAGTTACAAATCGATTGTGAGAAGAAACCATTCATTTTTCTGGATGGATGGAGGCGTGACAGGTGATTCGCAGGAAACCCTTTATCTTTAAATCAGAGTTGTGTTGCTGGCAGTCTGTCAATTCCCATCCAACGCACAAACGCAGCCGCTCAAGAAGATTCGAGCAATATTTACCGCAAAGCTTCACCGCAAACCAGTTATCTGAAAACGAAGCGCTGGCAGGATTCCTCTACTTAAACTCTTTGGAATTACGGTGAATTCATCGACCGATTGACTGAATTGACGCGTCTCCATAAAGCACATAAACGACTATAGTTTTCATTCGGGTTTGAAAAAACGCACAACACTAGGCTTATGGATGCCGTCTTCACTTTAAAAACAAAAGGAGGATGAAAGCCCCTCGCTAGTGCAGAATTTGAGCATAACACAACCATGGATCCTCACAGGCTTGTGGTTTGCTATCTGAGCGTGTCACATTGTGGCGGCGTTAATATGCAGAAGGAGACACCGTCCCTGTTGTAATGGCTTGCATATGTATGGATGTGCAGGCGTGTTTCAGCACAGGTTCTTCCTTTTGTACGCCAGGGCGAGAAGAAAAGCTTCATCTGTCTTGTGTCTCGCGGGTCCCGTGTCGGTGGGCATTGATATGCAGGCCACACGCTGGCAGCGCTCACCGACTCAAATGAAGACGCCGGCGTGCCGTGTGTAATGACTCTGAAGCCTCCTGAACACCTAGCAGAAGAGGAACGCTGTCTTAGGATCCAGGCACTGCATCTAAATGGAACGTGTGTATTTGGGGCAGTTTTTGCTCTTTTTCCCAGATGTGCTGCAAAATTTGGCAACGAAGCCGTGAAAAAGCGCCGATTGAACAGCTTTTGAGTGTAAGACAACGGGAACAGGTTAGAAGCACTGGTTTCTTCTCGTTCGCCAAGCAGAAGGTCTAAGTTTGTGCTTCACTGTGATTTCTCCACGCCTTCTGCAGTCATAAAAAATGCATGGCGGCAATAGCATCTCTCGCTCTAGTTCCTCAAGTCAACGAGGTTCGTGTCTGATCGCGGGTTCTAAAGTGTGTAAAGGTCAGTGTCGGCACTCAACAAACTCATGTTGACTTCTTCTCTCCAGGGTTCCTACAGGTGCTTAAGATCCCTGAAAATGTGTTTTCAAGGTCCTAAAAACGCTTGAATATTAAACGAAGTGCTTGAATTTCTTTTTTTACGCTTCATGGCTTGGTTTGTGTCGTTTTGCGCCGAACACAAACATTCTACATATAATTTCTATGGGAATACAGTATAAAGTCTGTAATTTAAAACAAAGTATATAATCTACTATTCTATTATTTTCATATATACTATATTATGTATTTATTTAAAAAGGTATGATGTGTTTTTATATACCGTATGTATATATCTAATAGAATGTTCACAAACAAGCTTTACATCCAACGTATTTGAATTCTTACACAGATATTTATTTGTATGTATTGTATAAATGTATATACAGTATATCTACGTATATCTTTCTCGACACCCCCAGTTCTCACCCCCATATGTTCTCACTTCATACGTACCACACACACAAAGCGGTGTATTTGTATGCAGGTTTCTAAAATATACATATAAATAAAAACATAAGTAAAAAAACTACATATCACTCAGAGTGGTGTTGGAGTTGTGATGGACCATATAAATCCAATAAATAGCTCGTGACGTAGTGGGTTATGCAATCAATTCACTACTAAGATAATTAAGAATGAAACCTGCATAATAATTAACTGCATATTTTAATAAAATATGTTTTTTTATTATTTTTTTTTTTTTTTTGAACTTGACCAAGATTGAAGCCTGGCATGTTTTATGAGAAATTTGTTTGAATATGAATATTTGAATTTGAATATATAGTTTGAAATGAAAATAATAAGGTAATAAATGTTGTCTGTGGAGTGAAGTAAATAAAATCTCTGTGGCAATTCTCTAAACATTTCTTGATTTTTGTCTATCATTTCTAAGATTTTTATCACATATATAAACGATGGATCTGAGACCACACAGTGGCGCTCATCATATTTGATGAAAAAGACACTTATTTTTTCTTTAGGAACAGTTTCGGCAGAGTGATGTAGCCTTCACTGAAAAAATTGTTTCAAGCAGTACTTAATCTAAAGAGCAATTTGTCTTTTAATTTAGTTTGCAGTTATTTTTGTTTTCTACATATTTTCTTACATATATACAGTACATTCTTTTCGTTAAAAACGTTGCTTTAACCTGTCACTTTTACATTGTTTATTCTCACTCCATTTTTTGTGACGTTAGTACAAGACCACAGAAGTTGTTTACTAATAATTGCTCTTTGAATAGTCCCTGACCCAACTGCTTTAAATTGTTGACTGTTTTCCTCATGGATGATTCCTCCCCAATGATTGGATGACACATTACAGGTTTTTTTTTAACAACTTCTGGTTGAAAAAATGTGTACACCATACACAAACCAAAAAAGAAAAATTGTGTTTAACTGGCTTTAATTTTCTCAATTAGGGGAGTTGTGGTCCAGTGACAGGGGACATGGACTCGTGTCTGAGAGGTTGTAGGTGTGAATCCCCGTAAAGCTGGTTCTGCAAATAAGTGTCCTTGGGCAAGGATGAATGAAAGGAAAGTGCCTTAATTTGCAATTAAAAAGAATTGCATTCATGTAATATTGTTAATTTTGGTTTAATTAACCCTCCTGTTATGTTCGTTTCAGCGGAACATCAAAAGTTCCCCAAAACAGTGTGTATGTGTATGTCTCATTGTTGCAAAGAAACAAATAGTATTTGATCTTTCAAAAAAAATGACTCAATTTTGTTCTGAAGGGTCAAATTGACCCAAACATTATCTTTGTAAGAAAAACACGTAGCGTGGTGTTACAAATATGTGAACTGAATCATTATATATTTTGTGTATAATGATGATTCCACTAATTAAGCCAAGCAGAAGTTTCTAAGTGAAAAAGTACTTGAGTAAGTATTTATTAAGTACTTAAATATGTTTTTTAATTACGTATTTTAAACGTTGAAACATAATAGGAAGGTTAACAATGTTAATTACATTTCAGACTGTTTTGGTTACTTTGAACATACAAACTTAACAGCCAGACATACATTTCCTGATTGACATTATCCAACAAAAAACGTGCAAACAAAATAATGTCAACGCTTTTTGTTTTTGAAAAGAAACGCAAAGAATATCACGCAGAATCGAGATTCAGGCCTCCGCTACGTTTTCTTGCGCTCACCGCAAAAACAAAAAAATGAAATCTCCTCCCCTGCTCCACAAGCAATGAATAATACAATTCTCTAACAACTGAAATATGGGATTTGACATCTGCGCATGGAAAAATACATGTAAAGATATGTAAAGTTCTCCGCCTGACGTGTGATTTCATCAGGATAATGGCTTCCTCAGCACTGCCACTGGGTTACGACCTGAAAGGCCATTTTTGTCTCATTGTGTCTGCAGGGGAACATCTCCGCATCTGCCCTCAAGGTTACACCTGCTGCACCAGCGCCATGGAAGAGACGCTGTCCAACCTCAGCCGCCGCGAGTTTGAGGGTCTGGTCCGGGAAGCGGGACGCTCCATTCAGGCCCTGCTCAACGCTCAGTACCGGACCTTTGACAGTAAGTTCAGCATCCAGTCAACTTCACACCAACCTTCATCAGATGCCCGAGCTTTGCTTCCCAGAGTCTATGGAATCAGAGTGCCAAAAATGTCAAACACAAATTCCAAAAAAAAATTGTTTTTCAAACGAAAACGTGAAGATTGCGAGCGAAAAAAATAAAAATGAAAAAAGCAAACGTAAATGTGAAGCATTTTCCGAAATTTGTGTTTGATATTTTTGACACTAATCCGATTCCGTAGAGTAGAGTCCAGCTAATGAAACGTCATCTGCTTTTGGTTAACGCCCCCCCCCCCTGTGGATTTAATGGCATCAGGGTTAGCAAACATGAAGGGTTAAGGAGTCGCAGCACTTTGAAGCTCAAGCCTTCTCCTGGTTGGTGTCATGGCAAGCGTAGATTAAAGGAAAAAACTGCGAGGTCCATGTGCTTTTCATGCCGCGCAATTACAATGGGAGGTTTTGTATGGCTTTTTACTGCAGTGCAGCATTTAAACGTGATAAATTGTGGTGACGCCCATTAAGATGAGATTTGGATGCGGCTGTTGAGCTTCCTGACCCCGAATCAGATGCTTCCTACAAAGCGTAAAACACGGCTGCGTTAAAAGAGATGAACGGTATTAAAATCCTATTCGAAATGACCTTATGGAGGAATATCTCAGCGTGATTATGTCGTTTTTTCAGCGTACTTCCTGGAGCTTCTGAACGGCTCGGAGCGCTGGCTGGAGGAGGCGTTTCTGGCCGCTCTCGGCGATTTGTATCGGCCCAACGCCGGAGTGTTCCGTGACCTCTACGCTGACCTGCGTCGATATTACAGCGGAGCCTCCATGAACCTTGAGGAGTCCCTAGATGAGTTCTGGATGAAACTCCTGGAGCGTCTTTTGAAGGCTTCTGACCCGGAGATTGCCACCTTGCTGTCTGATGATTTCCTGGAGTGTGCGACCAAGCAGACGGAGACGCTGCGGCCTTTCGGAGACGCTCCACGCGAGCTCAAAGCCAAGCTGGTTCGGGCCTTCATCGCCGCTCGGACGTTTGTCCAGGGCCTTAACGTGGCCGGAGAGATTGTGCGGAAAGTGTCTCAGGCAAGTCGTCTGTATCTTTCTGCATTTAGCGCTTGAAAATTGAAAGGGAGAGCTTTAAGTGAATGGATTTAATCCTGTTTTAAATAGAAATGATTTCACGCGCGTGAGTGAATTTGTGTGCGTCCTGCTCTGTGATTGGTTGGCCACCAATCTGTCGTGTGTGCCCCGCCTTCAAGCCCAGAGTTACTGATTGGCATTTCTTGACCCAGAAATGGAAATGATGGTAGAATGAATGGATGAATTAAAATGTTTTTTTTTAGGTTAGGAAAAAACAAGAGCATTCAGATTAATTTTCCTGGGCTTTGCTAATTGACTTTAATGTTAATAATAATCTTAATGACGTCATCATTTGTTTCAAAAACCCTTTTAATGTTTTTTGTTTGTTTTTTCCAGTGTAGATTTTTTTTGGCTAGCTTTGAAATCCATTTAAGTTCATCAGATCATTTGTTCTCAAAGACATTGAGTTTTTCACTTGCCTTCTGGGCAGATTCTGCTACCAGACAGTTTATTTTTATTTTCTTTTGATGTTTCTTGGCAGACTTGTACCCGTCATAGAGAACACTAACTGTCAAACCTGTCTTTCTCTCTTGAAATGCTTTGGATTGCTTAAAATTTTAAAAGTTGTACTTTCTTTATTCCGTGGCCATTTATATCTGGGAAATTGCACATGAGTGAGTGAGAATGTGTGTTCTGCTCTGTGATTGGTCGGCCACCAATTCAGATCTAGAGCTGCTGGGATTGGCTCCAGCTCCTCGTGACACAGAAAGGGTAACATCGAATCAATAAGGATTGTCTGTCTGTCTAACTATCCATCCTACCATCTCTATTTCTCAATGTCTAAAAAAAAAAAAAATCGAAATAATTTTTTTCGAAAACAAAAAAAATCGATTTTTTTTTTTTTTTTGTTTAAAGATGAAACTAAAGAGTGCATCCTAACTCAGACGCTTCTCCACAGGTGCCGTTAAGCCTGGAGTGTAACCGGGCCATTATGAAGCTGGTGTACTGTCCTCACTGCCGAGGTGTCGGGTCGGTCAAGCCCTGCGTCAACTACTGCAAGAACGTGATGAAGGGCTGTTTAGCCAATCAAGCCGACCTGGACACCGAGTGGCAGAGCCTGATAGGTCAATATGAAAACATGCACGTTAGACGCATTACGGTTGATTCTGGTTGATCAGACAAATAGGGACGGGATTCTTTTGGCTCTAAAAACTGTCTGGTTCAACACAATAAGACGAGATGTACGGCACCAGACAGGAAAATGACATCATGAGCTTTATAGTTCGAAACTGCTTTTCATTGAAACATAGTACTTAAAAATCAAAAGTGACGCTCAGCGAGAGTGTCTTGACCTGTTCCATCGTGTGATGTAGCAATGAAGCTTCTGGTTCCTGCGACAATTGCAGCCTCGTCACTGTCATTGTAGCATTGAAGCTCCGTGTCGATGGAAGCAAATTGTTCATTGTCCTAAGCGTTTGTAAGGCGCTTTTCACACTTTTAACTCAAAGTCTCAAAGTGCACGTGTGAATATGCAAGATGATTGTTGCTTTTTATTCATTAGTAGTTAAGAAAATGGCTATGATTATCACTATTACTATGACCATGACCAGTGAGCAAGCACATATGCAACAGTGGCCAGGTAAAAAAACCTCTCTAACGAGGAAAAAACCCTGGGGAGATAAACATGAAAACCCTAAACATGAAAAAGTAAGGTTTTAAAGATTTTGACAAGTTTAGGAAGTGCAGGTGTGATTCGGTTCCGAGCACTAGACTAGGCAGCCTTTCTATACGATTATATTAACTTTTTCTGTATGTTATTATAACAGGTCAATATATGCTTCGTTGAAGAGACGAAATTGCTCGTGATTTTAAACCTTAAAAACTCTTCCGTCATACTTTTTGCTTAAAAGAAGCAGATAATATTATCTTTATAAAACGGGATCTCGGTCCTTCAGGACTTGGTTTGACTAACCCGTCCTGTATTTCAGAAACCATGCTGCAGGTGGCGTCCAGCTTTGGCGCGGAGCCCAGTATGGACGCTGTGATCTACTCCATCCCTGTGAGGATCTCTGAGGCTGTTCTGGCCATGCAGGAGAACATCGATATCTACACTAGCAAGGTGAGGAACCTCCGATCCCGTCCCATGCCGTGTAGTGATGCGTCGGGCATGCTGGATTCAGGTGTTCAAGGCCTGTGGAGACCGCGGAGAAGGCGGCACACCGAGTTCCATACCCGATACGCCAAAGAAGAAAGGAAGTACGGTGACAGTTCTTGAATACAAGCCGAGTCCGAGAGCTGGAGCCAGACTAGAAGTCCAGGTGGGTCCAGATTGTTGCACATTGGACTATTTCGGGCAGAACTCGCAGATTTTAATACGTGTGTAATTTTGCAGGTTACAGATGTTTCTAGTAAACTCAAGGAAATGCAGTATTACTGGGTTCAACTCCCTGCGGCGCTTTGCAGTGGCAAAACCGCACCTACAACCAGCAGCACTTGCTGGAACGGAATGAGCAAAGCCAGGTAAAGCACCTTCGGGAAAAAAAGTCTCTATAACGCAAATGTTGCAAGCGAAAAATAACGTGAAGCATTTTCATTCGTTTCTTAGAGATGTATGTTATTTTGGCACTAATGTCCATAAATGTAAAGCACCCATTCATTATTCCGTTTCAGCTTTTTGTTTAGCTGTTCCGAGCGTAACCTTTACAGTTTGTCGAATCGATCAATTTACATGCCTCTCAAGGCCCAACTAGAGCTGAAAGGGTTTGATGGATGGTTCCGGGGAGAAAAGTATATTATGAATTTATAGATCATTACTCACGGTCAGCGCTGGACGACTTTCCAAAACGACAGCAGCGCTCCGTCATTGAGGCCAAGGGCTTAAAACCGACTGTTTGGCGATAAAAGTGCAGCGTCTTGACTAATGAAGTCAACCGGTTGTGTTTGAGCTCGTTTCGTGTTTCCACGCAGTTACCTTCCCGAAGTCATGGGCGACGGTCTGGCCAATCAGATTAATAATCCCGAGGTGGAGATCGACATCACCAAACCAGACAGAACGATACGCCAGCAGATCATGCTGCTGAAAATCATGTCCAACCGCCTAAAAAACGCCCTCAACGGCAACGACGTCGACTTCCAAGACACAAGTAAGACCAGAGGTGTAAAGAGTACCAGACGTACTTAAGTAAAAGTACAGATACGTACTGTATAAGTTACTCCAATACAAGTAAGAAGTCACCACTATTATAAAGATTTGAGTCAAAGTAGCAAAGTATGACATTTTAAAATCACTTGAGTATTTTACTCATACTAAATGTAGGCAAAAAGAAAATACAAAGAAATGTGAAAAATGTCTCTTCATGAAGTTTTATTTTCTAATACAGAAACTAATCCATGTGTCAAAAATGGTCAAACTAATTCAATAAAGAACAAAAAGTCAGTCTCAATCGAACTCGAATGTGCAAAAAAAATAAAATAAATCCTATACAATAAAATCCTGGTAAATATTCACGTCTCTAAGTCACGTTCACGTGGTTTCTAATTCACAATGAGCTTCCAGTATCTTCAGCAGACGACAGATGGCAAAATCGCCTCGTTCGCCCAAGAAATGAACAAAAAAATTTGTCGCGCACAATCAAAACGTAACGAGTAACAGTAAGTGTAAAATCAAATGTAGTGGAGTGAAAAGTACAGTTACTAAGTAGAAAGTAAAAATTGCTTATATTTTTGATACTCAGTACAAGTACGAAGTAGCCAGAGACATACTTAAGTAAAGTAACCAAGTACATTTACTCAAGTACACTTGAACTTTGTGAGAAGACTTTTATTTCAACATTCCTCATTGGTGTGTTTCTCCCAGGTGACGACTTCAGCAGCTCCGGCAGCGGCATGTGTGCGGACCACCTCTGTGTCCGAGGCAGACCGCCGGTCTTCGGGCCCAAGAGCGACAGGCCCAAACTTTACGCCCACGGCCCTGAAAACAAGAGAGTCAAAGGGTTTGGAAGCCGAGTGGAGTCTTCAGCGGCGTCGCTCATTCTGCTGCTGGTGAGTTTACTAGTCCAACGGTAGTGAACTATTAGCTTCACCGCTAATCTCCGAACTCTGGAACACGAAAGAAATACCATCAAGGTGAGCTATACAATTGCCAAACGAAAAAGCATCAAACAGACATTGTTTTCAGCGGAACGAACCGGAAGTGGTTTTCTCTTTGTCGTGCAACATACGTCATGCTTTTGTTTTGTTTTTACACCTTTGAATGTAAACTGATTTACGGGCAGAGAGGAACACCGCCGTGGACGACGAAGAAGCTTTTCCACTTTTGCTCCTGGAGTCACAGTCACCTTGCACAAACGTCCGTCTTGTCTTAAACTGTTCATGGTCGCTCATTCAGGAAAGACAGCGAATGTGCTAGCATGAATGCTAATGATTTTGTCGGACTGGTGCGGAAATGTACAAAGTTGTGGAATGTAAACGAGTCGTTACTGTTTAGCGATGTGCTTCTTATGGATTCAGAAAGAGATTATGCATCTTTCATGCTTTTCTGAATCCATAAGCACATCGTGTAATATTAGTCCATCGCTAAACAGGAACGCCAGGCAGACAGAAGAGACGTGCGTGTTGGAAAAAGTTGCTGTACTTTGTGAATTTGGTCTGTTTGCTATGAATAAACATGCACAGATGTTCAAACTAATCAGATGGTGATCACTTTTCATAGACGTTTGTATCACAATAAAAAAATGCGTTTGACTGTTTCTTTTTTCGTATTTAGACAATTGTGCACAGTGGTACCGCAACCTACAAGTCCCAACGAAAATCCCAAAAAACTCTGTGGAATTTTAATCCCGACTTTCAAATAGCAACAAAATATTTTGGAAGGAGCGCTGAATCCAGACGTGTATAATACAGCTGTTCAAACTTCTTTGCACATTGAATAAAAACACTACTTAGTCTCTATAAGCTTATATTCTCCCAGTGAGGTCATTTTTAAAAGTTTTGGCCAAAGTGTGGCCAAAAAGAGCCGCCATCTTGAAATGACGTCATGCAAATCCCTGAGATGTTTGTAACACTGTTCTGTATCAATCTGTACTCTACCTTTATAAACAACTGCTGTGTGACATGTTTTTATTACATTTTTTACCAATATTTTCTGATTTCTAAAACATTTTTGCCGGAATGTATGAAGTCATTTCAAAATGTCGACGTATAACATGTAAAATACGGCTCAGCTGACAACATTTTCGCCGAACGAAACGGCTCTTGGCTCGGATTAATTTCCCAAGTCGCTGTACCACTGTATTAATTTTCCTGCAAATAATATCACAGGTAAATACCTAAATGAAGCTGTAGTTCTCCGCCGTGTCGGGCCGTTCGCACGGGTTGACTTTCTTGGGTTTGCCTTGAGCCTCTTTGTCCGAGCAGAGACAGTCTTGGACCTTCAAACCGTCTCTATTTTTCCTCTTGAACGCTGTTAAAACACGATCACTTATTGATTGTAAATAGATTAGAAGGTGTTAGGATGAATGTGTGCTGACGGACCGAGCCCGGCCGCACACTCCTCCTTGTGCCGACTGTTCCAGGACTTGGTTTGGCAGCCTTTGCCGCAGTAGAAGACGTCCCGACAGCGCCGACAGACCAGGAGCGAGACCCCGACCGAACGGCCACACTGGTAGCAAAACCTATAGCGAGGTTTCCTGGAATCACAACAAGAAGAAGCCAGTCAGCCATTGCTCAATCCTTGACGGACGAGTGTCATTCGTTTGTTGATCCAACTCATGTTCGCGTGTCAAATCACATTTCCAAAATTAGAGGTTTCAGGTTTCTATAATGCGTACCGTGGCACCGGTGTCACACTTTGTTCAATGATGTTTTTAATGGGTTTTCAAAATAAATATTTTTCACTTTTTTTTTCCACGGTTTACTTTTAGATGTAATTTGATGCTGGAACACCAGGTGGCGCCAATTTATTGCTTAATTAGGCTTCCAGAGCAGTTTGTATTGTCCAAAGTCCAAAAATTTGGGATCAATCCCAATTTTTCCCAAATATCAAAAATCTTATCTAACGGGGGCGGGGCAATATTTTTACCTGAAAAAAAATTTTTTTCTTCCATAGAAAGTTGTGTCTGGTGGTATTCTTGAATATGCCCGGAAACATGTCAATGTTTTGATTTTTGTTTTCATTCCATTAATTTTTATTGCATTATTTAAAAACATTTTTTTTTTCATATTTATAAANNNNTTTTTTTTTTTCATTTTATTTATTTTGAGGCCAAATATTACGTTCGTTTGAAAAAAAAAAAGTGTTAAGCGCTCTTTCTGGTACCGCGCATTAAAGGGTTAAATAGTGTGATATGAGAATGTAAAGAGAAAGAAATGTGATAAGAGAATGTAAAGATATTTTCCCGATCTTAATTTGCTACCATGACTGCTAATATCAGCGCAAACTGGTGTGTATCCGTACCTCGGTGGTCTGGCCACAGCTCCAGCGATCGCCGGCCTCTCCGCCGTGTTGACACCTAACAAACCAATCGCCAATGGATCAATCGGTTACGAAAACACTCGCTCTACAAATACGTCAACCGTGAAAGACAATCTATAGTCCATCGGTACGCTATTGAAAGCCTCACCGATGCTCTCGGCCTCCGCGATTCTGGCTTCCATCTGCTCGGCCTCTAGCCTCAACTGGTCTCCCATGATGGTCAGCAGCTTCTTCCAGGCGTTATAGGCTTGTCTCTCAGTGTTGCTGAGGGCGAGGTAAGAGGTGTTGTTCAGGCGCTTGTCCTGCAGGGAACAGATGATGAGTAGCGCAGGTGATAAATGAAAACTGAGGCGACCAGGAAGGTTTGGATGAGAAGGTGATGAAAGGCCGCACCTGCTGGAATGAGTAGTGGGCATAATCCACCACTGTTCCCACCGCACACCTGCCTCGCTCCAGCACCGCCACTGGCATGTGGACCTTCGCTCCGGCTTTGATCAGCTTTCTGAGCTTAACAGCAAAAAAAAAAGTCATAAGGCATACACCAAGAAAAAAAATGTTGACATACAGTAAGGCAAAACTATGAAATAAAGCTAAACTAAGACAAAAAAAGTCACAAGGCTAGGACTAATGTTTTTTTTTTTTTTTTTTTTTTTTTTTTTTTTAATAAGGCAATACTGAGACAAAAATATTGACTAGGGCCATTGCAAGACTAAAGTCTAAGACATACAAAATATAGATATAAGGCTATGACAAGGCTAGCACGTATAGTATATAGCACGTTGCACACGACAGGTTTTTGATTTTAAGTTTTGTAAAACTTTCCCACACATTACTAGTTTGGATTTGTTTGCACTAATTATTCGCACTGTCTTTTTTTTTCTACCGCAGCAGCATTTGGGACTCGGGAGAGCTTTACACTCATCGCCACAGCGGCCAAATCGCGTTATTGCTGGCCCTTACATTGTCACATGACGTCAAACGACTAATCTGCAACATTAATATTTGTCGACCATTTTTTGTTGTCGATTATGTCGATTCGTTTCAGCCCTATAAAGACAAAAAATTATGACAAGGCAATACTCAGCAATAAAAAAATACTGATATTAGGTGAAGACATAAGACTACACCGATACAAAATAATATTGCCATAAGGAAATTCAAAGACATAAGGCATTATTATAAGGCACAAGGCAAAGACATAAGGCATTATATTGGTATAATGCCCAACACATAAAAAGTATTCACAATGCATTAGTAAGACATTAGTAATATCTTGGTCAATATTCTTTAATGTCTTACGTGCTAATATTATGACAAAAAATTGTCTCAGTATAGCCTTTTATTTTGTCTTATTATAGCTTTATGTCAATATTCTCTCTTAAAACAAATTGAAATTTTTACAAAAGGCTACAATGAGACAATTTTTTGTAATAATACTAAGACATAATGCTATACTACTTTTAGTTTCCCTTATCAGAATCCATAAGCACATTCCTATCAGGGGTCGCCACAGCGAATCATCCTTTTCCACTTCGTTCTATCCTTATCTAACTTCCACTCTGACCACAGCCAACCTCAGGTCCTCTCTTACAAACCTTATGTCTCTGTTATACCAAGACATCAGTTTTTTTACATTAGTGGTAACATAACAAGACATAAAAAGTATTGACATATGTCTTAAGGCAATACTGTCTATATTGTCAAAAATATATTGTCAAAGCTATACTGAAAAAAGACATTAATAGAATAGCCATTTATTATCATTGTGCATATACACGTACAATGAAACTATAGCATCTTTCTATGCAGTGCAACACACAATAATAATTCTGGTCAAAAGACTAAGACAGAATTTGAAAAATTTTTTAGACAAAAAGGCAATTTGAAACATTTTTTAAAAAAGCCCAAGAGGCTATATTAGGACAAACAAATATTGACAAAGCTATAACATACTACATGCACATGTATAACATGTGAAAATAACTAAGAAATACAAATGTTGTCAGTAAACTAGTAAAATCTATATCCCTTATCTTCTTAAATGACTTGTAACTGACTACAATTCATACATTAAGTGAAGTTTAAAGTAAAATGATGGTAAAGACCCCAAAGAGAAAGATTACCAGTTTGACACGGTTGACTGGCTGTGGTCCACGATCATAGCTAACGTTGGCAAGGGCACAGAGGGCACTGCCCACATGACTGGGCAGAGGAAGATTAGGATCAGCTCCTCCAGCCAGCAGTTCATCCACAGCCTGTAAAAACAGCGTTAATATTCACTGCACGCGAGCCACACACGTAAAATTCCAAATCGTGATTTATGTTTTGTGGACGCTGGGTTGTGTTCGGTTTAATAAATCGGCCAATTTTATATTACAGATTGGTTAAAAGGGAGCTGCATTGCAAAGGGGTGTATTATAAATCATATGAGCAGGCATCACATACAAGTTCATTCCCACTGGTGATGGCCAGAGAGAGGGCGGAATGTCCACTCCAGACGTGGTCAGTGCTCGCGTTGTGCTGCAGAAGAAGGGCCACGAGATCTCTGGCGCTCTGAAAAGACAGTAGAACAAAGACGTACACATTTTCTTACACAGTTTACTTTGTGTGTGTATGTGTGTGTAAAGGGCATTTAGATCAAATTGGGGCCCAAATGTTGAGTTTTTACACTAAAGTGGGGCTCTAGAGGCTATATTAACACAAACGCACACACTTATGGGGACCATTGGTTATTATGGAGCAGGGTTGCATTTCCGCCGGCAAAAACCGGTTTCTGGTGAGACGCTGGCGAAAACTGTCCGAAACAGGTAGAAACTGTCTTGTAGCTCTGGCGAGGTGTCAGAAACCAAAGACTTGTGTTCATCAAGTTGTAGTCGTCGTGTGTTACATAGAACTTTACACATAAACACGGTAGGCCTGCATACAGATTACATTTTGAATTATATTTCTGGCAGAATAAAGCATTTTTTAAAAATTGTGATGATAACTAAGAGGCAAAGACATGTCACGATATGATTTGCTGATTAATTGAATGCATCTGTGTGGCAGAGAGAAAAACAAAACATCTACGACAATATGGTCAACAAATATTTTCTTTTTCCTTAAGGTGTTTCATTTCACACATTTGTGTACTTGAGTTCATGTCCTGTCTTTAAAGCTCATTGACTAAACTTAGTTATTCTTTGTAAGTTTTAGCATATAGATAATCGTATGTTATTCCGTTGAGTGTAAATGAATTCAACTGAGCCTAGAATAAGATACAGTATGTTTAACTTCTGATGCCACTTAAGACACCAGAAGCTGTTGAGTGTTTTCATTTAACAAGTTGCACCTTCATGAAAAAACAGTAGTTCTGTGCTGTGTGTTTGTTTAGGGGGGCAAAAAAAAGTGTTTAATATTATATTAAGGGTTACTTATCTTATTTCGGCTAATAATGGAAGCGGAGTGAGGGGGGCGTGTCCGGCGCCACTTTATTGGGGCAGCATTAGGGGAGCAGAGTCAAATTCAAATTCAACTTCAAATAATTTTTGTCACATCCACAAATATTTTTCAACATTGTGCAGTGAAATGTATTTTGCAATCGTCCAGCATGTTAACATGGGGGCGGGTGACGGAACAAAAAAATAAAAAAGGGGGGATAAAGAATAAAACGCAAAAGCAATAAAATACAAGAATACAAAAGCAATAAAATACAATAAAAGAGAGATAAAATATGAATTAAATACAAGTGATAAAAAATACGGGGAGAGGAAAAAAAGGGAGAGATAAAAAAGTATACAGATAAAATATGAATAAAAAAATACAAAAGCAGAAAAAGTGACTTAAGTGATGAATATTTAAAGTGATTTAAAGAGTTGACTGTATGTATAGCTGTATCCAACTATTTAGTATTAGCTACAGCTAAGATTGATTCATTCCGCGATAGATTTTTTGTATACATTTGTTGAGAAAATAAAGAATCTTTAGGGTTTCTTACGGTTTTCACCGCTGTAGGTGTCATAAACCATAAAAATACCTGCGGCGGAAACCATGCAACCCTGTCATGGAGACCTGAAGCAGGGGTGTCCAAACTTTTTGATTCGCGGGCCACATTGGGTTCTAACATTTGACAAAGGGGCCGGACCGGGCTTTTGGGAAAAAAATACACTTTTTAGGATATACACATTTTTGTATATAATTTAGTATTTAACATTAAATAGTGTTTATTTCTATTTAAAAATGCATTAAAAAAAGAAAAAAACCCAGATATAATTCTAAAATGCAAATAAAGTAATTTAGCATTTGAACTGCTTTTTAAAATGTGTTCATAAATAAAGTAATAAAAACCTTCATAATGGAACATTGAAAAAAATACATGATTTTGATTGAATTTTTTACAAGCTCGGGTGGGCGTGGTGAAACAAACTTTGCGGTAAATTTGCGGTGATTGGATGAAATTGCAAGGTCGCAAATAAATTGCGGAGTTTCGCTGAATTTGCGTGAATTGGCGCGACCGCGAATCACGGAGGGACTGAATACTGGCCGCGGGCCGTATTCCATTCATTTTATGAATCAACTTACGGGCCGGTCAAAATTTGATTAAGGGCCGCATTTGGCCCCGGGCCGGACTTTGGACATGCCTGACCTAAAGCATTGTTTGTTTATATGTGCTGTGATCGGGTTTCTTACAGCGTGATCACAGTCTCTTTGGCAAGCCACGTGGAGAGGAGTTCGCCCACCTTCCCGCGCCACATATGACCCACTGGACTTTGCTGGCGGTTCGAAGCCCACAAGTTTGTTCTCATAAACCTGAGGGCATGAACATGATTATATGATTCATCTGTCATGGTTTTTATTTAACCAATGGTTTGTCAAGTGTGTCAAGACTAACCGCATTTTGGTCGTAGATTTCATCGCCGTCCTGAGCTTTGATATCAGGGTCCGCCAGTGCAATCAGAAGCAGTTCTGTGATTTTAACCCCCTCTGGTCCCAGCAAACCCGCTGCGACGTGAAGGGGGTAGAGACCCTTTTGCTGCCATAGGAATATGAGGATAAACAGTATTTCATAACAATGAGTCATGTCAACAAGATCTAATATACAAATAAAACACACATGCCTACATACACAGACACACACACACACACACACACACACACACACACACACACAAAGATTCATATTAACAAGCATACATAAAGACATACTTACAAAAACATAAATCCATACAAACCAAAAGACATACACATGAATACACAAATACATTTATACAAAAAATACACAAGACGTATAAACCGAAAGATAGATTTTCAAAGACACATACAAATACACACACACACACACACACACACACACACACACACACACACTTTATTTAATTACAGGATGTTCTCAGCACAACATGTTCAAATGGTTCTAATGTTTCTTGTGATGCCGTGTGACGCGCACACACATCTGAAGAAGAGATGCCTCTGATTTTGATAACAAAAAAGCAGCCTTTTTTCGATTCAAATTTATTATTTGATAATAATAATACATTTTTTTGCTTTTCGATTTAAAAAGAAACTTCAAATACCATAACACATTAAAATTTACTTAAATCCCTTCATATTCATCCTTTGGTATAACATTTTTTTTTATTATTATTTTGAATGCATGTTTAAATACTATTGTGTTAAATGCTAAATTAAATATTAAAATCTGAAAAATCTATTATTTTCTTTAACTATAGTATAATAGTTGTAGTAGTTAAAGTAGTAGTAGGGGTGTAGTCATCCATGTTTTCCCATCGTCTAATACGGAAACCGCACACTCCTGCGTGCACTTATTGGGATTCCACTGTATAATTAAACTTTCAAGCATTTTCAAGCACTTCATCTAAAATCCAAGCATTTTCAAGGCCTTGACAACACATTATTGAAATTCAAGCATTTTCAAGGATTTCAAGTACCCGTAAAAACCCTGTACTTATAAGTATATAGAGTAAATACTGACAGTACATATCTACACACATAAATAGATTTCTAAAAGACTAATACAGACAGATACAAAGATAAAGGACAGACCTCAGGAGGCAGCGGGACATCAGTGCGAGCCCCTCGCTCCAGCAGAAGCCGGACCCCCTCCACATGAGCGGCTTTGATGGCCAGGAAGAGGACAGGCATGGGGATGACGGAGGTATTGGGGTCTGCACCTCTCTTCAAAAGAACTGTGATTGTAGCCCATCGATCCCGGTGTCTAGAATTACAATGAAAAATCACAAAACAAAGAAAATTGTAGGCAAAAGTGTGTAGTGTGTGTGTGTGTGTGGGGGGGGGGTGTCGCTGTAATTGTAATTGCTAAATAAAAAATGTTTCATTCAAATGTGTACAAGAAAGTACACAAATGGCTTCAATTTGAAACATTTAGAATATGCAAAACTCACAAAATAAAAAAAAAGTGTGCAAAATTTGTAATCGGTTATTGCCAATCCGTCATACTGAGATTTTCTTGTGAGCATGTATCAGATTTCAACCAATCCGAGCTGAGTAATGAAAAGGGGAGGGGAACAAAATCATTTGCGTTCTGATAGAAACAGACAGATGTTATTTCCGTTTGTGCTACATGTGTAACCTGCCACAGACGCCTTCGGAGGACTTCTTTGGCCTTGACCTGACGCTGATTGGCATTATAATAAAAATAATAATAATAATAATAATAATTCATTACATTTATTTGGCACCATTCGAGACCCCCAAGGTCGCCTCAAGGTTATAATGATTAAATCATTATAAACGTTCTAAAATCTAAAATTGTTGTGTATGTAGCCCAACCGTGTACACAAAAAATAATCAAATAATTTCAACTATCTGTAGCAATGAAAAGAGACATTTGGCCATCAAACACTAACTCTTTCTTCAGAAAAGCAATTTTGCGGACCGTCTCCTGGATATCGGTGGGAGTCACTGTTCCCAAGTGGCTCATGACCTCAGCGCTCTTCTGAAGGATGTCTTCTGTGACATCAATGTCAAAACCATCCAAAGAACGCGCCGATTCAAAGGCAGGATCATCTGACTCGGCGCTTTCATCACTCTCGTGATCCAGCACCTTCTCCTCAAAGTCACCGCGTCTCTTTGTGACTCGCCATGACACGGAGCCCACAGGGATTCTGTTCTCGTAGACCTGAATAGACTTGATGTCAGTCGTTGTCGAGTCCTGTCCGTGCTGCTCAGGCTCATGATCGAGAACTTCGGGTTCTTTCAGCTGCGCGTTTCCAGGAATCTCCGGAGCCTCAGGTTTCTCCTCATTATCGAGGCTCTTGGATTCAAGACTTTGTTCGGCTTGGTTGGTCTGTCTTGGTTTCTCACACGTCTCGCCGCTGCTTTCATCTTTGGGTGTTCCTGTTATTGGATCTGTGGAGGACACATGGGAGACGTCTTCCACGGGCCGCTGGGGCGAGATCTTGAGTGGCAAAGAAAGCAAAAAGTTGCACTGTGTGAGACTGAACAAACTCAACATTAGTGTTGTCAAAAATATCGATATTTCGATACTGAATGTAACGATAAAATACTCGAACCCAAATAAATATTGAGGGCAGTCTTAGCAACTGGTTTAATTAAATAAAGCGCTAACTTTCGTCTGGAACTTTTTCGGCTTCGACTGGAGGCAAATGAGTGTTAATTTCATTGCCAAAATATTTTTGTCATCGTCTTCTTCAACGACACTTTTTCCCTGACGGAAGAAACGAGAGCTATATTTATTTCGCCAACAAATAAAAACGAAACAAAAATGCCTTTCGTGACGACGTCCAATCATAATCCGAGCTTGTGGAGAAAGGCGGGTCAGTTATATGGATTTGTTTTACATTCAACACGATCTTGGAAAAAAAACTCTGTACGCCGCATGTGAAGCAACAATCACGGGCAGAAATACAACACACCTGAATGAATCTGCTGACGAAATTTATTTTTTCACCGTGCAACCATTTGTTACTTATAAATGTGATGCAATTATAATTCATTTTATTTTACTGTTTTTATTTTTCTGTTGAGGTTTCAATTATGAGAATGCATTTATTTGAAAGGAAAAAAAAGTTAATCAATTTAAAAAACAAAAAAGAAATGTTTTTCCAAATAAGTAAGATCTTTGTATATATTTCATATGTTCATAGTTAACTACGTATTCAGATTTCTTAGACATAGCAACTTCAGTAAACATTTAGAATATATAGCACTTGTGGACCAACAATCTGCAATGAAAACTCACTCGCATCCAGTCACACTACCAGCTTTTTTGAAAAGCAAATAAATAATTGTATAAATAAATCTCTTTTACTTTTAAATACATTTTGGCTTGGAATAGAGAGCTCCTGCCAAAGTCATTTTGTTTTAATTTAATCTTTTAAAAAGCTTTTAAGTTGAGTTTGTTTTTCCTGGAAAATATAAAAGACAATGTACCATAGTTTGATTTATTTTTCCAATTGATTGTCTTGAGATTCCTCATTTAGACACATTTCACGTTCCAGTCTTGTTATGTATTTTTCGATATTTTTCTCAGTATTGTGTCGAAGTTGCCATTTCTGATATTGTGACAACACCACTAAACATTGGCCGTTAATCTACAACGCAGCTCCAAGTGCGTGTCTACAAGATTAGAATGGGTGATCTTACCTGGGATTGAGGGCTGATGCTCGGTGTGATTCTTTCAGCCACCGTCTCATGTAAAGACTGGAATGGATAGTACAGCACATGACAAATAGCCAAAGCCGACATGCCTTCATCGTTTAACTTATCCACGTCTGCTCCGCTGTTCAGCAGCACTTCGATGACATCGTTGTGTGAATTCACCTGTACAAACACATCGAGTCAGACACAATATGTTCTGTCCATTCACATCCACTTCAGTATCGGTTAGCCCCTTTTTTGTGTTGGAACGGAAACACACTGCTGCCATCTAGAGGGGTATGTGTGTATGATCAAACGATTGTGCACTTGATGCTAATATTACACAATTATTTGTGTGTGAGCTAGTGTGAGAAAGAGAGACCGAGTGAGCAGGAATATATTGATGCATCTTCCATATGAAACTGTGCACAAAATATGTAGAGAATGAGGAATATGTACATTGTAATGAAAAAGTTTTTTTAATATATAATGAGATATTTTTGAAAAACCTACCGCGGCTGCAAAGAGAGCAGTGTGTCCCCGTGCGTCACTGACATCAGGGTGGATTGTTCCGTCTTTAAGGATTCTGCGAACATTCATAGTTTCCCCGAGTGACGCCTCCCTGATCAGCATCTCTGAGTTTATCTCTCTCGGGCCTTTAGGTCCAAACTGCTTCCTGTTCATTTTCAGGATCGCTGCAATTTCAGAATCTCTCGTCTCGCTCTCAAATCTGCAGATGGAAAAGAAACGTGGAAACAATAAAATGTGAAAACAATAAAAAAATTGTGCTTAATGGGACCTTATCAGCTTATTCAAAAGAAATACAAAAAAAAAAACGATTCATTAATAAAAATAAATTATTATAAAATGTATACAAAATAACACAATTAAAATAGTTTTATATAAATGTATTCTACTTTTATTAATCATTTTTACCAAAGTAGGATCAAAGGACAAAAAAAAAATCAGTGTATTAGTGCCAAAATTTAACCGCAATTCTAAAATTCTAAACCAAAATTCTAAACCATTAAAGAACATTAATTTCCAATTTCTTTGCACAGAAAAATAAATCCTAATCCTGGTGGAAAGGTCAAAAGGTCAAGGGCACGTACCTGTGCCGGTGAACGTGTATATTCATGCGCTTCTGCAGCGACAAGACTTCTGACAGCGGCTGCTCTGTGCTGACGTCACTCCGGCCGAAGAAAAGCAAATCCAGGGTCTGACGCAAACGCCTGGGGACGGGCAGGTGGTCCGAGTCAGTGGAGTAGATCCCAATGTCCCGAGGAAGGATGAAATCGTCCTCTTCCTCTGAAAAACCCTGATAGGACGATGAGAAGCTGGAGGCTGAAGACGCCGAATCGCAATAACCATCGTCCTCCTCATCCTCGGTCTCTGATTGCGTTTGGGGGGGAAACTGACGATGTTTTAAAAAGTGATTGGTGGGCAGTCTGCTCATGTGCTCCGGAAAGTTCCTCAGGGTGAATTCTGCCCCCAGTGAGCTGCACAGTCGCAGCAGGCCACCCCGCTGCCAAAGGCCGACGTCCTGACCACCTTCAGCGTAAGTCTGGACCCCCGGCCCAAAACGCTCATCAGCGTGATATAAACCCTAGAACGACCAGGAGTAAAAATGTTTATTCACACTCAGAAGTGTGAGGAAGAACAGAAAACGTGTACGTTTTGCCAGCATATACGTAACTTGTGTTTTGTGGAATAAGGTTTCCTACTTCAGTGCGCAAATTGAACCTTCAAGGAGTTACTATGTGTTGTAGGTTTCTTATCCTGCTCTGATGGGACCAAGACACGCATCCGGATCTTTCTCACCAGTGTTGGTTTGTATGACTGAGTGGATTGAGGGTCTTAAAGGGAAATAACGCACCTTAAAAGTTGATCCATCAGCGAAATCCTGAACTCCATATCCTTCTTTCCGGTTCAAATAAAACTTCCCAGTGAACTTAGAACTGTCCGGCCAAGAGTACGTGCCACTGCCGTGACGGAAATCCTTGAAAAATAAACCTTTATAGGACTAAGAACAGAAAAACTTTCAGATTAATTTTATACAGTTGACAATAAAATATCTATTGATAATACAGTATCTGTAAAACCTCCCAGTTATAAATGTTACCACCAACACGTAGAGACATTACACCTAAAGGAGAAACATGCACTTTTTGTATTTTATTGGATATATATGATAAAAGAAATAGAACAAATAGAAAAAGAAATAGAAAAACGATAGAAATCTATTTCACCAATAGAAAGAAAAACATTTGGAAAATCAGAGGAAAGGACAATTGATGCATTACTTTCAGAAGAACAAAAATCATTACAACACTAACGTTACAGCACTCGATAAAGCAAACGTCTGCAAAAATGCATCACAGTGCGGAACTTTTCCCCAAAGCTCCACGTGCCAACACGTGTGTTGAACCAGTTTCAATGTTAATAGACAGTTAGTTGCGTTTTTTTTCCCAGAAAATGTCGTTAAATCATTAAAACATGTTTAAAATACGTTTTTACGTTTACCTGTGTCGTTCTGATAGCATAGTGATTCTTATATAGTTTTAAAATGTGTTTATAGATACATTATTACGTATGCAATTTCCCCACTGTGGGACAAATAAACATTTTCATTCATTCATTCATAATTATGTAGACCGGTATTTGTTATTAGTTTTTCCTCATTCATATAAAAAAAACAAACATTATTATGATTAAAAAAAAGAAGTATATGTTTTATAGTTACCATCTTTAAAAATGCCAGACTTTGATCGAGGTCATTTTAGCTGTGAGGCAGAAGTACAAACCACTGCGCAAACCGCAAACCACTTTATTCAAAGATGCATCCAAATTATACAGGCTTCCTCCAGAGACCTGCATGCAAATACACCAGCTTGTGTGTCTACACATATAATTATAGAGAATGCAGGAAATGGGGGTGTATAGAAAGATACATGTACACTTATAAAACACATAAAAATAAAAAAAATATATATAGATAATGTATTGTACAAGAAAACAAATACGTACTGGATAAAAGATTTAGAACATTTATTTATAGATATAATAATTATGATAAAAATAATAGAAAAATATGTGTAATAATCTACACTTTTTATTACCACATAGAGATTAATTTCTATATAGTTTGTGTTAGGTGCTCAAAGACAAAAAACCAAGCAACGAAATGTAAGAAAAAGATTTGCACAAACAGGACACCATCTTGAGAAAGGCGTGTCAGGAAAACCTCAAGGCCACGCACAGGGAGTTCTTCCTCTTCCGCTGGACTGAGATTCAACCATGAGCTTTCAAAGAGGATTGAAGAGCGAAACATACAATCAGCTTCAATCACAAAAGATACTGTTCATGACGTGTGCGCGCATTTCTGTACTACTGGTACCGGTTCAAAGGTCGGCATAAGCAAATTCATGCAGCCATTGAACTCTGTTCATTTTGAAGAGATGAAGCTGGCGAATCAGACGATATCTGATTCATATATGACTCTAAATGAAATTGAACTTCCCATCACATCTTGGGTGTAAAAACGCGTGAAAACAGATGGCCAGGCAGCGAATTTTACCACAGAGCAGTTGAAATTTTAGGGTCTCCGACTTATTTTTATTCCTTCTTCTAAAAGAATGTGGGGGGGGGGTGATAGATAGATAGATAGATAGATAGATAGATAGATAGATAGATAGATAGATAGATAGATAGATAGATAGATAGATAGATAGATAGATAGATAGATAGATAGATAGAGAGATGCACAGACAGACAGAGCGTTCAACAGTCGGACAGTCAGACAGACAGGTGGTTGCAAACACATCTAACATGTTTCAGAACAACATCATGTCTAAACATTTACGTCAAAACACGACAGGTAAGTCCTCGACTTTCTAGGGATTAACATGTGTGACTATCGAGGAAGTCTCATCAGGTTTCACGTGACATGTAAAGTGAAACACACCTCTCCGTTTCGCCATGTAAAGACACCCGCGCCGTGCTTCAGTTTCTTCCGGAACTCTCCCTCATATTTACACCCGTCGGGCCATTCTTGCACACTCGTGTTCGGTCCACTGTCGCCAGGGCTGTCCATTTCACCCATTATTTCCTTTCGTTTGCTAATAAAACGTGTCGGTCGAAAGGCTCCATGTTAGTTTAGAAAGTGTCACGGCTCTTGATATATGAGCACGATACTTAGGCTTAACTTTCGCACTGTTGCCTTGGCAACGCGAGGTGACTTGAGTCTCGCGCAAACGTCACGGTCAATGATGTCACGTGAGAATTCCTTACTTTCAGCGTCGCTTTCAGTTTAACCTTCTGCGTTTTAACAATCGTGTGACAGTTATTAATCTCGTCGACATCTTAATTGTACAAGTGTTTCTTTGTAAAAAAAAAAACAACATTAAAAAAAAAAAAAAAAAAACAAATAATATATATATATATATATATATATATATATATATATATATATACAGTCATATTTTACTCTACTGAGGATTAAAAAATAAATTAGTTTTTTTATTATTATTGATTTCAGTTTTTAACTTTTTCTAGCGAACATGATGTGTGCACGTGCATGGTTCATCTGCATTTTTTTTAAACTGCCAGTACACTTTGTATTTTAAACCCATGGTTTTTAGAATGATTTTTATGTATACTGTAGTTTACTTAAATTTAGCTAGTTCACTTTTGTTTTAGTGGCAATTTCAAAATTAGTACACGAAGTACACGTAGCGCGCGCGTGCACACAAAAAACAAACACACACACACACACACACACACACACACACACACACACACACACACACTAATTAATGTCTACAACATCTACATGTTTGTTTAATATTACTGTGATAGTTCGATTGTTTCTTAAAATGTATTTACAGGCTGTTTTAATTTCCAAACTTAAAAGTTAGACTTTCAGGAAATGTGTGCCCACAAGAGCGTCACCTCTTCCCATCACTCCAAACTAGTTTGTCCAGTTTCTTCAGTTTCAGTATCATGCGGTTTGCAAAGAACCTGAATTGCCTTGTGTGATGGAACAAACAGAGCTATAATTTGTTAAATGTTTAAATTTAGTAACCAGGTGCAAATGGAGGTGGATGCAAATACTCTAAAGGAAATTCTCTCTCTGCAAAAGAGGGACTGTGATCAGATGTTTGATGCTCTTCAGACAGTTCCTCAGCATTACTGCCCACTGTTTGCTGAAGGACCATTGAATCACGTTCTGAAGCGAGGACGGGACTGTCTTCCCAAGCCGGGTTGTCGTTAATCTCCTCATACGTGTGGTCCTCAGGGCATTCATGTCTCTTTTTGAGCCTTTTCTTCAGTTGTGCCACATTTAAGGCCAAAAATTTTGGCTGGTGTTGGTTTTTGTGTTGGTTGCCCTCCGTGTCGTGTCTATCAGTCTGTTGGACCCTTTCCACCAAGGTAGATTGGGAACATTTAGGCAAGCAGGATCGTGGTGGGAGCTGTGGTGGCGTGTCCTCGGCTTGGCTTCTTAAGAACATCGTTCTCGGCCTCGCAACCGGCATTGTTGGATTTTTCTGGAAAGCAAATGAGCATTGGAGTTTTGGAGATGGAGAATCTCACATGAAAGTCAGAAAGTTCTTTCGGCGGATTACCGTGTCCTGCGGGTCGGAGTTGCTCGGTTCTGTCTCCAGGTTTGGATAAAGTCGATGGTTTGGCTTTGGATCGGGCTCAGAGACGCTTCTGTGAGATGCAAACCGTTCTTGTTTCGACGCATTCAGACTCAAAGAAGGATTCACTTTTCCGCTTTGCGCAAAGTGCAACTCGCCATAGTCGTTTTCGACAACCTGTTCACGAAAGAAAGTTTCAGAGCAAATCTTGCTTCACTTGCGCAACATGTATTGACTAAACACTTTTATTTTTTATTATTCTATTATTTTTTTCTGTGTAAAGTTATAAGCCACCCCAAATTAAAACTTTTTTCCCCACAAATAAGTAACACAATGTCTTGTAAGTATGTTTCTGAACAACGTTTGCTTTACTATTTATTAGTGTATCATTTCTGTGTGTGTGTGGGTGTGGATAGATGGATGGATGGATAGAAAGACAGGCAGGCAGACAGACAACTACTTACTAGTATATCATTTCTCTGTGTGTGCATGTGGATGAATGGATGAATGGACGGACGGACGGACAGACAGATAGATAGACAATCAGGCCAGGGAGAACAAACTTCCCTCGTTTCATACAGTAGTTGACTACACAACACTTCATGTTCTTTTTAGATGAAGAAGTGTTTAAAATGATTCTGAATGCGCAGAGTCTCAAACTGAAAATCCACCGTGCACACAAAGATCAAAGTGACCTTCGCTCGTGTGAGATACACTACCTGTTCACAGGCCACCGATAGTATATCACCGTACGGGAT
Organism: Paedocypris micromegethes; assembly: GCA_028031935.1. NCBI lineage: Eukaryota > Metazoa > Chordata > Actinopteri > Cypriniformes > Paedocypris > Paedocypris micromegethes. The sequence goes on from CM051497.1 coordinate 1,446,658, forward strand.
GATGGGATTTGTACGATGGAAGGCCACCAAGTCGTGAAGGGAACAATGGACAACATCATCTCCCACAATCTGGTACTGATTCCCCGGAAGCACGTCAATCATGTAGTGTCGGCAGCGATCCTCAGCTCTGCGTGTGGCGTTGAGATTTAAATAACGGTTTGTTGTTTGAATTAAACATTCTATTGGTCCATTTGTAAAAGGTGTCATACAATGATAAATCCATAACAAAAGCCATCATGACAATTCACAGACTTACCGATAAGACAATGTGAAGCCCACGCGGCTCTCGCTGACACGGATGAGGAAGTAACCGTGTGGTTTGCACATCAGCTTTTCCTCTGCAGCCCTGAAACGCATTCAAAAGGACTTTTCTTATTTCCTCAGATCTGTTTTGACAGAATGTTTGAAGTATTAAAACAAGACAAATTCTGTCACTGAGCGCAAGACATGATGCTTTTATTGTCGGGGTGGGATGAAGCATTACTTCCTGGAGACAACGCCGTGGAACCATTCTGGAATGATGGTGTTTGTCATAACGCAGCCACGCTGGAATTCAGAGTGAAAAGTTGAATCACTGACATCCAGAGATAAAGACAAAGCCATAACTTCAAAGTATCCTAAAAGAGGGGGAAAAAAACAACATTTATGGTTCGTCAAGCCTTTCTTTTACATCGCTTTGTGTGGAATAAAAATGCACGTTTAAAAAAATCTAATTGCTATAAGAAAACAGATCTCGATCTACGACTGACGCCCTTAACTGCCACGTTTATATCTCTGTATCTTCTTCTATATCTCTACATAAAGTATTTGTACTTATTACTTAACAATCGCGATGTTACACAATGTTTATTGTACAGCTAAGTTGCGCTTACCTGTGGACAGAGGAACGTACGGATGAAAGACGCGGGGAAACTCACCTGTAAACTTCCCCGGGGCGTGGCCTACGCAAGGTAAACACGTTTTACGTAGTAAGTTGTTCTGAGGTCAATTCCGGAAAAAGGTGGATTAAGCATTAATGGTTCCTCGTTTGCCTTCTTCGGTAAACAAAGTCCATTTAAAAAAAAAAGGAAGACTCATTTTACCGAGTCACGTGGTCCTAATTAATAATAATTACACAACGTTCCCGTCGAAAGCTGATCCAAATATTCCAATACAGTATTGCAATTAAAATACAACCAAAAACACCAATTGAAACCATCGGTTTTTATACAAATTTATTACACAGAAGGTGAATAAGAAACATTTGAGGCATTAACTTCACGATCGCTTGTTCTGAAACAGAAGGGCTGAATTTTTGGCATTTTATTTTTTGCCCCTTAACTTTAATTTCGGTATATGCTGTTACGCTGAGACATTACAATTAACCTAAAGTATTAAACAATTTACCAATGCTATATGTTGTCTAAAACAACGGAAAGGACTGTCTGCTGCTGCAATTCCGCACCACTAGATGGCAGAAAGAACACGAGGAAAATCCGAATTCAACGCAACAGATCTTCATTAGACCGGGATACAACATTAGAAACAACAGGACAATACTGGACTACTTCACTTTCCACGAGGAATGGCAATGGCGATATTTATAGAATAGATTTTTTTTAAACCATCAGCACCTCAGGCTAAAAGGATTTCTACAAAGTTGGGACCAAAAAACAGTCTATAGAAAATGCTCAAAGAATTAAATTATTTTATAGGATCAGGGCTCAGCAGCTGGAGAGCTGGAACGCAGGGAGAGTAATTGTGGAATGTTGTACTGCTGGTTTCGTTCTCATCACCATCTCTTTTATAAGCTGTTCAGCTCCTGGAGTGTCTGATCCAGCACTTGATGCATTCCGAGGTTTTCTTCCTTTGCGGTGGAGAGTTTTTCTAAATAACAAAAACAATAATGAATATTTATAACAAACATACAAACATTTAGCATAACAAGAATATCAATGCAGAACTAAACACGCATAATCTCACCTTGGGAATGAAGTTTGCCATTAAGTTTCATGTTTGATCAAATGGTTTTATAGAAAGAAAAAAAAAAGGGCAAAAAATATTAAACAAAAAAAAAATAAAAGGATTACATTTACAATTTAGTATCAGGTTTTAACGAAACAAATGTATCCAAAACAATATATAATTAAAAATAAACATATAATTCATAATAAATACATAATGTAAATAACTGAAAATGAATAATGTAAATTCAATACAATTGCAAATACTTAGGTTTCATCAAACATTATTTATGCAAAATTAAAAAAAAATAATAATAACACATAAAAAATAATTATGTGAAAAATAAATTAAAACATAAAACTACTTTTGCAATTAAGTATGATGTTTGATCTAAAGTAATTTATAAAAAAAATGTTAATGAAAACGTTAAATTATTACAATTACTTACATTACTTAAACTTAAGGTTGCTTAAACAAAATAATAATAATAATAATAATAATAATAAATGTAAATAAATTAAAAATGTACAGTTTTAAAAGTTTAAAAATGTATAGTTTTTGAAACCAATTAAAGGCACAGTATTAAAAATCCAATACTATCTTTACTGTATTTAAAAAAAACAACAACTAATACAGCAAAAAAGAATACAATGATATAAAAAGTACGTAACACTAATGTATTAAATGCATTCCAATATTCAAAGCACATCCTTAAAATAGATCAAGAAATGAGAAGGTAAAGGTGCTTTATTGGAATCGTGGCGGCACTTTGAAGGGAATGAAGGCAATGTGTTGAGGAAGAAGGCAAGAGAAGATGCAGGACAGAGATGGACTTAAAGGGAGGTCATGTCATTGAGAGCATGGTCCAGCTCCTCAGAGATGGCTTTATACTTCAGCTTCTGAGCATAGAGTTCATCTGAAGACCGGCAGCAAGAGCGGAAAGGCAGATGAAAGAATGAGAAGCAGCAGCAGCAGCAGGAAAAAACCCACGAGAAACAGAGAGAGAGAGAGAGAGAACGAATGAGTCAATGAGTGTGAACCATCACCTCTGATGCAAATCGTGCAAAACAGCAAGAACAGTGAAACATATCATGGAAGAAGAAAGCGTCATTTTTATCACATTTTTTAAAAACATGCAAAGTTTAGGGTTGTACGGAGCTCCCTGTTGTTTCTCTAAGAATTAAAATAATATTTAAACGCTAAAATGATTAAACCTCACCATTTCTTAGCTCTGTGTTTTTAAACCAATAACGTAAAAGATTTTTCATCAACCACAATAGTTTGCTCAAAATTCACAAAACAACCTTGAAAAATTACTTGAATTAAATGAAATAATAGTTATTGCAATCAAGTAAAAAAACCAGCTTAAAAAGGCAATTGAAGTAAAAAATAACATTCATTTTTTCTGTACTTAATAATAAACACATTTATTTATATATGTAAATAAACAGCCCAATTATAACACTGATTCTGAAAATCTGAGATAAGAAAAACAGTTAATCTCTCACACTTTGTCTCACTAATATTCATCAAACACATTGATATCGTACCTTCCAGGTCATCGATGGACTTTTCCAGTTTGGCCACTGTTCGTTCTGCAAATTCTGCACGAGTCTCAGCCTGATGAGCACATTCGGGAAGAGGACGATGTTAAAAACATGTTCGTGGACCAGACAATCCCTTCTCTCCTCCAGTGACGTCTTTACCTCCTTCAGCTTGTCACTGAGAACTTTGATTTCCTCTTCATACTTGTCTTCTTTTTCTGAGTACTGAGACATGCAACAAAAATGTATATTTACATCAATGGCAATCATATGACAGTCATAATTACAGTATATAATCTGTAAAGTATGGTTTGGCTTAAAACCTACTTTCTCTGCCTGAGCCTCCAGAGATTTAAGGTTGTTGGTGACATTTTTCAGTTCTTCCTCCAAATCACTCGCTTTGCTGAAAGACAAGAAATATATTTGAATTTATGTTTGTGTTGTCAATTACTTTGTACGTTTTTTAAAAGGCTTTTATAATTAATTTATCATAATGATTAGTACAAAAAGTAAAATAAGTTGATGGAAATAATGTTTTTAATTTTAATATTAATATGTTGTGAATGTTTCCTGATTATTTCCCGTCAGGGATCGACCTCACATAAGTTATAATTGGCATCTGAAAACAACATGTTAAAAAAGAAAAGAAAAATCCAATGAAAAGTTGAATTAGAAGTTTGCATTTTTGTACTTTTTTAATTATTATTATTATTATTTCTAACAAACATAGTCATTGTTGCTCAGTTAAGGGAATAAATCATTTGTATTTATTTTTTTTAACTCCACAATACAGTAACTTTTGGGAACAATTAGTAAAAAAAAAATGTAATCACCAGTTAATCCAATAAATAAATAATTTTGAATGAATGAAAAATCCAAATGAAAAAATTGTCAATACATTTTCAAGTAAAAATGTCATATCTAAAAACACATGGTTTACAAAAATCACCAGACGACACTTTGTGTTAGTAGTGACCATAAGAGGTCCAGTGATGAGCAGGACGTACCACTCCGCAACCTCGGCTCGCTCCTCAGCTCGCTCCAGCTCGCCCTCCAGGATCACCAGTTTGCGGGCCACCTGCAGCCAACACGGCGCTCACGTCAGGAGCTTTAAACCCTGAAGGCTCCAGATGCTCAGGACATACCTCTTCATACTTGCGGTCGGCCTCCTCCGCAATGTGCTTGGCCTCTTTCAGCTGCATCTCCTGGATCTCCATCTTCTCCTCGTCCTTCATGGCACGGTTCTCGATGACCTTCATGCCCCTACATTGTGAAATCAGAATGACTTGACGATCGACCGACAACGTGACCTCCACCGGACCTTTCGCTCTCATCTGCCGCTTTCTCCGCTTCCTCCAGCTTCTGCAGAGCCGTGCCCAGCCTCTCCTGTGCCCGGTCCAGTTCCTCCTCCACCAGCTGAATCCTGCGGTTCAGGGCCGCCACGTCGCCCTCAGCCTGATGAAGAATTACACATCAGAACCTCGGGATGCAGCAGGAGTCACGTTTCACCCAATCACAAGTTAAATGACGTTTTGACACCTTGTTCTGACCGACGCCTGGAGTCATCCAAACAAGAGTCGGCCCCGGACAGAACACAATGGAGCCACTGTGAGTTTCTGTTTATAGAACTGCCTCTCGCTGCTGTTTCAACAGTTTAATTACGTCCGGAAAAAAAAAAGACCTGCATGTGTGAAATTCTTAGTTTGCATTTCAAAAATTCCACTGAAAAAATGAATGAATATAAAAGAGAAAACAGAGAAAGTTTATTAGAATAGAGTGTTGAGTTCCTGGTGCTGATTGGTTTGAGTAAAATATGCTTTGAGTTTATTAGCTAGAGGTAGAATTTCTTTGAGCAGATTTGTTCCTGTTAGAATTGCTTTGGGCTTATTGGTTTGAGTTAGAATTGCTTTGAGCTGATTGGCTAGAGTTAGAATTGCTTTGAGCTGATTGGTTTGAGTTAGAATTGCTTTGAGCTGATTGGCTAGTGTTAGAATTGCTTTGAGCTGATTGGTTTGAGTAAATTTGTTTTGAGCTGATTGGTGTGAGTAAAATTGCTTTGAGCTGATTGGTTTGAGTTACAATTGCTTTGAGCTGATTTATTTGAGTAAAATTGCTTTGAGCTGATTGGTTTGAGTCAGAATTGCTTTGAGCTGATTGGTTTGAGTTAAAATTGCTTTTAGCTTATTGGTTCGAGTTAGAACTGCTTTGAGCTGATTGGTTCGAGTTAGAATTGCTTTGAGCTGATTTTTCGAGTAAAATAGCTTTGACTGGTTAAAGCTGATTGGTTTGAGCTGCTGATCAGTGATCAAAAAGCAGCAGTGATCAACTTTTCATAATGTGTAGCCTAACTTGACTTTGTTATAAATTTTACAGGCCACAACATTTATAAAAAACTAAATATAGATTTTTAAAATAATTGTCGTTAACAAAACTTGGGAAAAAAAGGTAAAAATCCCATTATTGGTGCGGGCCGCACAACGTGAGAACCAACTGTCAGAACCAAACAAACGTGAAATCCAAATAGAAGTTGGAAGTTCCAATGATGGAATGATGAATAAAGGAAGTTATTATTCACTAAATAAACACGTGAATAACAAAATAACAGAGTAAGATGTTCAAGGGCCAGATCTGGCCCGTGGGCCGCAGGTTGGGCATCACTGATGTAATACTTTAAGAATCCGTTTTTTTTTTTTACCCGATGTTGCAAAGACACTGTCAATAATGTCTGGATCAGACGTGACAAAAGAATGGAAAGAGGTTTTAATCAGTGACCCAACGCTCTGCAGTCAAGAGAAGGAGCTGGAAAACCCAACAGGAAATGGACACACTCCACATCCTCTCCCCTCCCCACGTTCATTCAGCGGAGTGTCAGGATACTCCCTCGTGAGCCTTTCCTCAGTCGGTGCCGGCCTTTAGATGCAAGCCATATATGGTAAAACATGGACCAGTTGGGATGTGAAGACGCAGAACAATGTCGACAAGCACCCGAAAGGAAAGACCTCGTAGAAACCAGATCAACAGCAGCATCCAGAAACCTGCGTGGAGAATACAAAGCGTGGATTCCGGGAATGCCTGTTGGAACCATGATGGCATTTGAGCATGATGGTGTGTGTGGGATTCATCTGTCTGACTTCCTGGGTGACCTTACTCGCTCGCACGTGGCCACGAGGGGGAATCAAGGCGTATTGTGGGCTGATATGGAAACAGGGCCGGTGATTTTGATTCCTGAATGAATACAATACATTTCACCCCAATGAGGTGTTTCTTCAAAGAATTCCGCTTGGTTGAGGACCCAAACTTATGAACAACAGAGTTCCTGTTGTAGACTGATAGAAGCTCTATTTTGGTGTCAATAACGAATAGCAAATCAATATCAATATTCGGCTTGACTCCGGTTTGACTATTCGGTTTACTTTAGCAATTCACCGACTTTAGAAATGTTCCCAGTCAGGTTCTTGACGCTGAACACCTCAATGGATTCTGGCCATCATGGTGAGGTGAAAGTTCATGTCAAACACCATCAGAATGCCGTCCTGCCATTGTTTAGATGGATGGGTTTACAAGAAAAAGCCTTTGGAATTCTTTCTGAGACATCCATGTCACAGAGAAAAGGATTTTTAGGTTTTCAGAAACATGCCGGCTTCCTGCATATCTGCACGGTCATTTGAGTCCTGCGAGGGTCCACAGGAAGCTTCCCATGCGGAAGAAGGCAACATCCTGACTCTGACTCAGCCTAATATTGTCGCAACTGTGTGTTAAATGATGCCTCTTTTCAAATCTTTACCATTTTAAACGTTGTCTCACACTTTAATGAAGAAGACGTCGAGGATTTTTTATTTATTATAACTAGTGCGGGGAATGAATTTTATCAATCCTATCAAAGTGAGCATCCATATTTGAGTGGGGGAGGGGCGGCAAAAGTAAAATACCGATATTTATAAATTCAGATATTCCTTGGGAAAAAGGTTCACAATAAAATATTCTTAAATAAAGTAAGTCTACAATATCAGAAAAGAAAGAAAGAAAGAAAGAAAGAAAGAAAGAAAGAAAGAAAGAAAGAAAGAAAGAAAGAAAGAAAGAAAGAAAGAAAGAAAAGAAAAGAAAAGAAATGAAAAGAAAAGAAAAGAAAAGAAAAGGATATCAAAAGTGACAGTAATAATCCGTACAAGGTTTTTTTTTTATTTTATGACATATAGCACTTTAGTAAAGGAAGGAAGTGGTTGATCTTAACTTAATACACTTTTTCTATTGAAGGACAAATATATAATAAACTGTTATTAGGATAAATTGAGGCCTAGCACAGACATAAAAGCGCCAGGACGGGTCAGACAGACTGTTGGACCAACGCCTTTCATTCCACAACCTCACGTCAGCATCCAGGTTCCTCCACTCACCTAACCTACAATTACAGTCTTTAGAGGAGCCTTATTCAGATGCCTGATTTCACGGAGGAAAGTGTAGAAGTAACAAATAAGAGAAGGGAGAAAGAAAAGCAGCATCTCACTTTTTCCCGGAGCTCGCGCTCATTGTCCAGCTCGCGCTGCAGCACAAGCGCTCGGTCTTCTGCGTCATCCGCCTGCTGCTGCAAAGTCTGGATCTTTCTCTTCACCGCGTCCAAAGAAGTCACGCCGGTCATTTTAGATGCTTTTTAACTCACTAGCAGAACCGAAACGAAATGCCGTGTACGTGCAAAACAGCCGGTGCGGAAAAGGCGTCAAAATTCGATACAATCCAGAGAAGTGACGGGATAAAAAATAACGGAATGTTCGTGGACGGCAGTGCAAAACTTTCAAAAAAAAAAGTGCACAAACGCGTTGGGAAAGCTGCAACTCCGATGTATCCCAGATTAGATGAGTGCGATATAAAAAATCAGGCTATTCCTGTCTCGTGGAGTCATTGGAATGTGAGACAATGTAAGAATGGAGAAGTTCTCCAGTAAAGTTTCAACGCAACCGTGGAGAAGAAATGTCCGTGACGTCACGAGGGGCGGAGCGCTCACCGAGTCGGGTTTATTTTTGGTCAATATTCATTTTTTTTTTCTGTTAAAAAGAATGTCCAGATTTATTATTGCGGTCAACGTTTTAGTCTATTAACACAATAAATATTTCTGTTTACTCTGTAAGAGTTTTAAATGATTTTAAGAAAACAATACTGTCAAAATGTTGATAAAATTCCCATTATCGTTTATTATCTAATATATATATATATATATATATATATATATATATATATATATATATCATTGTAAAAATCTAAGTAATAATTTATCTACCGTAAATAAACGTGTAGATAACATTCATTCTTTAAAAAAATGAATTTTTTCATGTTTTTTGTATGGATTAAAATTTTCTCATACTTTCTTACATGACATTTTTTTGTATATATAAGTGTGTGTGTGTCACGGTTATATGACAGTGTGTGTGTGTGTGTGTGTGTGTGTGTGTGTGTGTGTGTGTGTGTGTGTGTGTGTGTGTGTGTGTGTGTGTGTGTGTGTGTGTGTGTGTGTGTGTGTGTGTGTGTGCCTGTTGTGTGCGTGTGTGTAACCTGTCAGTAAAATAAAATAAAAGAAGTAAAATCAAATAGCTTAATTATTAATATGGTTAAATTATAGGGCGCGGTCAATATGCGTGTGAAAGTGATCTGATAATTTCACCGCAAAGCATCGCTGCTTGTGCGTTTACCCAAGGATTAAGCTAATAAATCTTGCCTAAAATAATGACTCTGCCGTGAATGTATTTAGAGTTAAGATGAAGTGAATCCTGACGCTGCGGCGAGTTGGTGCTGTGATCTGTTCATCAGCCGTGTGCTTTTGTTCTCCAGACAAAGCAGCGAGCGAGGAGCATTGATTTTATTAGTCACAGGAGTGTGTCTCTCTGTGTTTGCTTTCTCCGCATTCCAGGCATTCCTGAGCCGCTACATGGCAACCAAATTCCCAGTCTCCCCTGCTGTTCCGCAGACTTATCAGTTACAGGCGGCGGAAATTTCTGGCACATGGATGAACCCGTCGTCTACAGACTGTAGGTCCTCAGCTTCTTCAGCATTGTGGATTCAGGCCGTAATCCGTTTAAAGCGTCGTAATGTCTTGCATGTGCTGCGTGTTCTGCCCTCGTGGTCCAACGCGTCCGGCCGGAGGACTTCTGCGCCCGTGCGTTCTAGAGAAACGTGTTCCACAACATCTCAGAGAACCTGAATTGTCTCGGGCCAAATTGCACCAGGTTGGAGCCATTTGCGAAAAGGTTCACAGACCAGCTATTTAGGCCTCGGTCTCCGTCTCTTCCCTGGAGTGGCTTTGGCTGGGTAACCTGAGCTTATCAGACCACCGCGGGACACTGCAGGTGGGATTTTTTTTGGTAATCCCACGTCTGCAAGCACTTATTCAATTACACATTCACTCTTGGGGTAAACAAGTTCTTACAAGTGCGGATAATTCCCGTTAATGTCTTAGAAAGCTTTGAACCTGAACGCAGCATCCCAAATTGTTTGAATGTAAATTGGGTGTGATTTTTTTCAGAATGTTTTTCAGAAAGTTTTTTCACTAAAGTGCATCAGTGATAAACAATCCTAGTCATTTTTCTCCTAGAAGCCACACTTTTATACTGATTTACTTTTTTAGGATTTTAAAAGCACTGTGTAGTGTGAAAACTATGGTAAACCTGAAAACACATCTTTCCTGTCCCTTAAACTCCTATTATAACACGTGTTGCTGTGACCCATGAACAGTAACTGATAAGAGCAACAGAAAAGCCTGCGTTTACTCAGCAAGAGTTTAGTTCCTGGATCATTACAGCGAGAGCCACTCACGTCAGCCGCTTTCTTCTCGGAGAGTTCCAGTTTCTCCTGGGCGTCTTTCAGGGCCTCGGAGTACTTGTCCAGTTCATCTTCCGTCTGTTTGAGCTTCTTCTGCATACTGACCAGCTCATCGTCCAGCTGCAGAAGAAGAGTTTAATTCATGACATGGTTCTTCAGGTCAGGATTCAAGAACCGGCCTTTATAATCAAGTTTTTCTGCACCTAATGTAGTTTCTCTCTAGTATTTCTTTACACCATACATATCTGTGTCTATTTTATACGTGTTGGAAGTTAAGAGTTTAGAGTGGAACAAAGCTTCAACTCCCCATACAGTTGACTTAAAAATTCAGTAAATAATATATTTTCAGTTTATTTTAGACATTTATAAAAGACGTTACAGTATGTTTAGACATATGTAAGACAGAACATTTGAAGAAGTTGCCTCTCAGTCGTGTGATGGGAAACGTCATTGACACGTTGCTATCTGACAGGGGTCTTGCTTTGAGAGAGGGTCTAATAAAGGACTTTCAATTAATCTAATGGGATTTCAATCCGCCTGATTCGTCTTGGGCATTTATGACATTTATGTGATGACGAAAAATACAGTTTTGTAACAGATCTCAATTACTTATCGTGACTTACAAATGCTAGAAACTTGTAACACCAATAGTCTACAATTCAAAATACATGTTAAGTATCAAACTATTACATTGCTAAAAGTTAAGAAAATAAGTAGTGTTTTCCTCCAGGATACTCCAGTGGATATCAAATGGGAAAACGGAATTTTCAGATCCCAGTCTCTAAAAACTAGATTGTTTCTTCAACACCTGATCTCGACTGAACAACAGTTGATTGTGTTTTCTATGTTATTTGTATTGGCATTTTTTCTTGGAATTTTGTATTTTGATTCATATTTCATATTTTATCAGTTGTTTTTATCGTATTTCCGTTTGCACTTTTTGTTGTACACCCCCCCCCATCCCTTTGTTTAAATGTTGGAAAGATCAAAAACACATTGTACTACGCATAATGTGACAAAAACATTTTTAAATTTGATAACTCATACTTTCTTCCTCGATCTTTCAACACGGCAAGATAAAAAAATAAAAAAAACCCGACGCATGCGATGCTCCTCACACCTGAACCCGTGAACTCATACCTGCTTGCATTTATCTTCCGCCGCCTTTTTGTCAGTCTCCGCCTGCTCGGCCCGGTCAATGGCGTTCTCCTTGTCTAGTTTCAGCATCTGCATCTTTTTCTTGATGGCCTCCATGGTTGAAGACGAACTGGTCAGGGATGGAAATGGAACTGAGCTCTTGGTCGCGGATGCAGGAATGGATGCAAGGACGACCTCGGAGAGAAGAAGGTAGCTGGACCGGGAGCTGGCAGAAATGCTGGATGTGTCTACATAACCCAGCGGTCTTGAACACCCTGCAGCTCAAATATACACACACACAGCCCCCCTTCCACTCCCCCACTCTCACAATCTAAGCACTTCAGGAAAGGAATGGCCTGCTCCAGACCACGCCGGAGTACTTTGCCTTTTTTGGAGAGGTGCATGTCGGTTTTTAAAAAAAGGATGGAGAGGTGAACAGATAGGCCCGACGGCCACTTTTAACCCCTTGAAGACTGTCTAGTAAACCTTCGATATTTTTTTTCTTCACGACATAACGTGTTTGTCATCATGAAGTGTGGCAGCCGCACAACAGCAGGTTGGATCTAGTACGATGCCAAACAGTTAAAACACGTTATTTAGAGTCGACGGAAGGTGGCAATGACGAAAGCGCTGAACGTTTCTGTGTTTTCTGGCAACCTCAAGACAACGTGTGGAATCTGACACGTTGTTCCGAACCACACAGGAAAATCTACTTTCCAGCTAGTTGAAATAAAAGTCTTTTTTTTTTTTTTTACATCTAAATACTTAAAATTTCTGCTTTCTAAAAACATGTTGTGGCCCTGAGTGAATCATCACACTGTTGAATTATTCTGTGTTGGAGTGAACACACCACCTGTGTTCCAGACAAACAGCTGTCTTGATCGCTGATGTCATCATCGCGGTGACATCACGCCACACCTTTAAGCCACGCAGATGTTGGGCATATGTTTTACCAGCTTAATGTTCCTTTCCTTCCCTGACTTTGGTGTGTAAAGCTCGCTGGCATTTCTCGAGATTACTTCCTGTGTGTGTGTGTGTGTGTGTGTGTGTGTGTGTGTGTGTGTGTGGTTGTGTGTGTGTGTGTGTACACATAGGCACAATTAAATGCAAAAAAAGTTTGATAAGGACTGTGTGTCTTATATTCCGGAGAAAATGTGCGAAAAAAGATTTGTAAATAGGCGGTTATTATTGGTGTTTATCAATGGAATTAAAATAGCCGTTTATTAATGGATAAATACTAAATACAAAAAAAATACAGTATTTAGTATTTATTGTTTTGAAGCTGGACTAGAATCCATATTGAAAACGCACCAATTTTTATTATTTTTTCTAGGTGATTGGAATTTAAAAAATAAGAGTCCTTTTCCCTGCTCAAGGCAACTGCATTCTATATCACGCAATTTCAGGAATTATGACATCTTAAGCGAGAGTGTATGTAGTCTGATTTTCCTTTTTTATCAAAATTTGTTTGATATTGATCGTACATTTAACCCTAAATGTAATGATAAATGATAATAAACCTGGAAAAAACATAATTTCCCGTGCCGCGAGAGAGCTAAAGAGAGCGAGATAGAGATAAAGAGAGTGAGGCTGAGAGAGAAACAGAAAGATAGGGAAAAAGTAGAGGGAAGAGAAAGACAGAGGAAAGAGAGAAGAAGGAGAGAGGAGAGAGAGAGAGAGAGAGAGAGAGAGAGAGAGAGAGAGAAGAGAGAGAGAGGACAGAGAGAGAAGAGAGAGACAACGATGAGGTGGGCGAAACAGAGTAGTGAACAGAGTGGGGGATGAAAAAAAGAAAGAGAATGGGGATAAGGTAAAGCGAGAGAGGAGAAAGAGAGTAAAGAGAGAGAGAGAGACGGAGAGAGAAAGATAGAGAGAGAGAGAGAGAGCGAGAGAGAGAGAGAGAGAGAGAGAGAGAGAGAGAGAGAGAGAGAGAGCAGAAGAAGGTAGAGATGTTGTTAGTTATCTTTCTGGAGGTATTTGCAATAACAGTGCTGGTGTGTCTGTGGGAGAGCGGCCATTCAGATGGTGATAAGACGACGGGGAGAAACGACTGACTGACCGTGTGGAGGAGACGGAGGGGTCGAATGTCCCAGGCCACGCCCACAGGAAACCGCATCGCCGCTCAGCATGACCTTTTATGGTAAAAATTCCCCAAACCGCCGAGTGTCTGTCGAGGGAAAAGTGGCTATAAGATACAGCGAGATTTAAAGAAACAACTGTAAAGAGCGCAGAGCGTGTGTTACTGCGCAGTTCAGCAGCAAACAAATGCCACCGTGTGCCACCAAAATACATGAAAAAATGTTACTAATTTTAAATACAGAAACACGTATCTTGTTCAAATAGGCATATAATGATTTTCTTTAACGTTTTCCGAACTTTTGCCCGTAAACTGTTCAAAATTCAGCAATGAGTTTTTAAAACATACCAAGGGCGCCCTCGTGTGGTCGAGTTAACAACCACAACCACACTTTCAAAGCGTCACCATTTTTCTGGCATTATAAAACGTTCAACGCGAGACGATTAAGAGAACATTTTGGTTTATAAGATCTATGACACATCTGCCTACAGAAACATTTTTGTATTTGTGTTTGGTTTGAAGTCGTTCCTATTTTAAATCATCCAAATTAACAGAAAGTGTGAACGGCAATACGGGTAATGAGCAGCAGAGGGCATACATGCTCTGTTTATGCAGAAAGATCTTTGCCCTTTATTAGTGAATGCTGTATTAGTATTCACAAACCTTTATTTAAGTGCACTTAAAAAGTATTCATGAATACTGACCGATCTTGCAAAACAAAACCTAATGGTAACATTGACTTAACATGTGTTTAAAAAAAGTGTATAGATAATAAACAAAATTTTAAAGACTAGCATGACGTGTTTGGCATGATAAAACTTTCTTTAACCATGAAAATCATGATAAAACTTTCTTAAATGATCAAACACATCATGCTGGCCTGAAATATCACATCACCTTAATTCTGTGAATTGATGTGACCGTATAAAGTCCTATCAAACAGATTTGATAAACTCTGTGTCTGTAATTCAAAATCCATTTCGATCAAGAACATGTTGACCAGAGTCGCAAACATAGAATCATCTTTAATACGCAGTTGATGTATGAGATTTATTTCAATCAATTCAATTTTTTTTCCAACACGCTTTTCCTTTTCTTTGTCACGGGGAGCTGGAGTCAATCCCAACAACTCAAAAACAGGCGATCAGCTTTAACGGCAATAGCGCCCTCGTGTGGTTAAACCGAACAATCACAACCACCCATTTTCTCACATTACAAAACTATCAACGCTTAATCGCTATAAAAAGTTTTGATCCATGAGAACCTTTGCCTACCGAAACATTTTTGCTAACGACTATGTTTGGGCTTGTTCTGAACTTGGTTCCCATTTCAAATCATCAAACACAAAAAGAGTAAACTGCAATACCTGCAATTACCAGTAGAGAACATAAAATCCGAAATAATTTTGACCTTTATTATAGTTAACTCTGACTGAACATGTAGGAAGACAAAAACATTGCTAAAGTTTGACCTAATAATTGCTAAAGTGTATAGTTAATTAATACAAAATTAACGCGTTCGTCCCCTGGCGGCATTGAAATTGGCAACCAGCCAGTAGAAAGAACTCATCATGGCGAGAGCGCGGCGAGACCAGCCCACTGGGTTGTGAAAGGCAGGACGAGATGAAACAGCGTCTCGGTGGGTTTGTGAAACACTGCTTGTGGACCCCCCAGAGCCCGGAGCTTTCTCCACATCAACTACAAATACCATTCATAATTACAGATGCCACCGTTTAATAAGGCCTGGGGATAATCCCTGACCTCTCATGACCCCTGATTTGGCCCGGCACAGGGTAGCGGAGTCTTTTTGAAAAATTAAATCACAGCACAGCAATAGCGCAACCGTTTGTACAAAATTAAGATATACGTATATGAATTATTAAACATGATAATTCTGTGACAGATCTTGTCTAAAAGAGTCATTACAACACCAGTCGTTGAAACTTATGAAACCATAACAGTGTACAGTCATAAAACTACACACACACACACAGACACACACACACACACACACACACTCATGTACAAACACAAATTAGCTCTGATGGACAAATACACACTCACGCACACAAACTCACTCACATACACACACTCTCTGTTTCTCACAAACACACACTCATGTACAAACACATACTTGCTCACTCACAAACACACACAATCTTTCTATCACACACGCGTACAAACACGTACTTGCTCACGGACGAACAGACACTCACAAGCACACACAAACTCTCTCTCTCTCTCTCTCTCTCACTCACACACACTCATAGACAAACACACACACACACACACACACACACACACACAGGCACACAAACTCATTCGAAAATACACACTCAGTAACTCACAACACACATTTATAGACACAGAATCACTCAGTCACTCACAAACACACACTCATACACAAACAAACACACACACGCGTCCTGAATGACAAATCAATGGAATTAAATAATTTCCATAAATCTTTTCGTGTACAATCACATAGACCGCAGATAGAAGATTCCGTGTGAGGTCTCGGCGTCGGCAGCACTGTCCGCAAACATCTGTCCTGAAGCAGATGTGGCATGTGGAGCAGAGTTCCTCTGATGTGCTGGGGAGCGCGGCAGGACATAACTCACGACCCCCGCCCACAGCCCTGTTATTCCACCCGCATCCCGCCTCGCGTCACCCGCCGTGTTGCAATCGTCATCGATTTCAGAATCGGATTGCGCGGTGCGGTTCACGAGCGGAGCAGTAACTTAACGAGTGCAGATTTATCACCGGGTCTTTTCCCAGCGATCCCAGTACCATCCACGCGGCCTGAGGGGGCACACGGGCGTTACTCGGGATCACACGCTGTTCTGACATTTTTTCCTGCAGCTCAAAAGTTCCTGCGCTGTGCACTGCGCATGCGCATGCGCATTAAAAGTAACGTCACTGCTCAGCTGTTCCTCTTGGCGTTGAAAACGTCACTGCTCAGATTTTCCTACTTAGCTTGCAACATGCATGTTAAAAAAAAAAGATATATCCAGCGGTTTCTTCTCCTACTTGGACCTACAAAAATGCATACCTGTTGTTCTGTTGAGAGGACAAAACATGCGACAGAACACCTGTTATTTCCCTGCTTATTTGAACATCGTTTTTGCATATTCCGCACCGTACTTGTCGTGTTCTTGTACTACTAGAGCCTCGTGTGCTTTGCTGCAGAACCTCGATTAACAGCTGAGCAGTGACGTCAGCGTAGGAACTTCTGAGCTGTAGAAAAAAGTGTCAGAACACCTGGCTTCTTCATTCAGACGTGTGTTCTGGAAAGAGGTGTAAAGACTTGCTGACAACCATACTTGAGTAACAGTACACCTTACTGTAAAAACGACTCCATTATAAGTTACAAGTCACCAAAACCATGAGGAATTGAGTAAAAGTTATGAAGTATCCAAATTTAAAAGAACGTAGTACCTTACTCGTACTGAATTTAGGCTCGAAAAGCACCAAGAATTGTGGAAAAACAAGAAACTTTAATTTCTGAGGATTTGATTAATATAGAAACAATATAGAAATGAAATCAGTGTTTCAAAATGGCAGAACAAAATAGATTTAAATAAAAGAACAAAAAGTCAGTCTCAGTCAAACATAAATATGCTAAAAGTGCAAGCGCTAATTGACATTGACATGATTTATCTGATAAAAAGCATCCAGTACCTTCAGCATCATGTTGGCGATATCACCTCATCCGCCCAAGAAATGAGCAGCTTGTCGAACACAATCACAATGTAGTGAGTAACAGTAAGTGTCCATCTAAATGTTGTGGAGTAAAGAGTACAGACACTCAATCACAATAGTAGTCAAGTAGAGAGTAAAAGTTGCATCAATTTCTGATACTCAGTACAAGTACAAAGTAGCCAAATAGCCATAACAATTTACTCAAGTACTTTACACCACTGGTTCTGATGCACAGGCAGGGACCACAATCTTCTGACCTGAAGCCGGACGCTGTAATTCGATGCGTGTTCTGAGCGTGACTCTCCTCCGAGCTGAAGCTTGTACAAGCAAAACCATGAGGTTTATCTCACGCTACGAGAAAGACCCCAGCAGCACGTGACAGGAATCCCGCCGGAAGGCTTATTTGCGCTGTCAAATTGGTTAAATCCCTTGTGAATGAGTCTCAACACACATGAGCTCATGCACTGTAAATGGGTCAGTTCGAGTCCTGTGGCCACTTTCTGTCCTGCGAATTCCAGGCGAATGCTGTTGTTTTGGACATTTTTAGGCAATCTTTTATTTTTTCAAAATTCTTTCCAGTCATCCATTGTCTGGCCCGCTTTTCTATTTCTGGGTCACTGGGAGCTTGAGCCAATCACAGCGGAAGAGTTGAACATTAGACTGCCATGGCGTTCTATTAGAGGTGTTGCGGTGTATTCATTGTCACAGAGTGATTTAGCCAATCACAGCGACTCTGGACTTGAGGGCGGGGCTCAGCCTGGATTGGCAGCCTATACCAGTTTCTGAGGAGCACTGTTTGATGCTGTGCACAACTCGTCTCTCTTCAGCATCTGTCACACAGTGACATTTATCACTGCTTTTGAGTTTCAAAACACCCGACAATCTACGCAGGATTAACGCCGATTCTATTAAAAACTCTACTATTTAGAGAGTGTTCTTTCCCCGCATCATTTATTTAGGGAAGTGAGGAATTCTTTCACTCTGAGTCAGAAATGTCATCGCTTTCCGAGGAAACACGAGACCAAGTGTGCTCTGATGTATTTAAAAAAAAATAAACATGAATGAGTTTGTCAATATGGCCACTAGGGGCAGTATCTAAAACAAGGGTCACAAGTCTAACCTTCTTGGGGCGGGCGCCACTACTTGAGGTTGTTCGGATGGGTTAAATGCAGAGACAAATTATTATTATTATTATTAACCACTGTGCGTGTTAATAATAATATTTATTATTATATTATAACCACAACTACCCATTTACAATATGATCAAACACAATTTGATTGAAAATGATAGTATGAATCAAAAATTGTGCACATTTGAGCACTGATGGCTTTTTTTTGGATGATGGTTACTGGTCCACTACTATACAGTGATTTATGGCTGTGAATATTGAAAGTTGCAAGTTTCAGAGCAGACAGAGTTACGACACAGCATCAGAGACACTGGTCCACTGGGATCTTCACGTTTCAACACAGACTGGGGGTTCTCGATGGCTTCAAGCTCTGGAGTCCATCAACACCGTTTGCTAATTCTGGGGCGAGATTGAGGGATTCGTCTCGGCAAGGAAACGAGAGGAACAATGAGAGCCGCTCGCTCGAGGTTTGTTTAGTGCTCACACAAACAGTGTTGACAGCACTCTCATGAAACTCACACATGTTCTTATTTAGAGTGAAGCTCATTGGAGAATAAAGTCGCTTTAAGTTGGAAACTTCACTGTGACGATATTAAAAGATCCGAGGAAGGTGGTACTTTTGCAACCTAAATGCCACACATCAGTGTCGGCCTCACGAGCTTTGACATTTCTAAACTTTATCACATCCGCTATTTGGTAAAATCCAACAGTTTGAGTCAGTTTATGCCTCATCATCCTAAAAATACGTTTAGTATTGTCCGGAAAGTGGTAATGCATTCATGTTTGCATGTCAAGATCTGCCCCGAGTTCAAGCATGTGGTTTACATAAAATCCCGTGCTGGAGGAATTGTATCCGATTTCTTCTTGGTTCCTTTGCTAGAAAGTTTACTTATCCGCGTCTGGGCATAAATATTCACAAATAGTGCATAAATGATCACCGTTTGATTAGAAAGTACGTTTATGTGGTTAGAAGGGCCTTTGGAGTCATTTTAAACGTGTGTTTTTTTGCTTAGGCTGTTTAAACAAGTTATAAAGGCATTTACACTGCATAAATGACACAAAATAAATGAATCATACCTGCTGCGTTATGATTTTGCTGAAATTGCAGGTGTTAAATACAATGCATTGATGTAATATCTCTATTGGCTGACCGGCCAATAGGAAGCGAGATGAGCAAACACACCCATGTGTGGAATTGAAATCACATTGATATTCGTGACCCTCTTCCACTTGCAGCCAAGATCAGGTTGTGATTGGCACACGCAGTGTTCTTTTTTTTGTACTTGACAAACATGAGTAAACATGCAAACACTCTCCAAAACACTTTCAGTGTGTTTGTGAACACGGCGTACATACTGTGAACATGTGTTTTGGGGGGATGTATTAATCAACTGGAATGACCTAGGGTAACCCCAGAACACCAAAAACAAGAGACTTTTATCACAGGATTAGTTATTTTTCTTTGCACACTTTTTACTAATTGTTTTTACCGTCATTACTGTCAGTACTTCAATGTAACTGTTACTCTGTTGCTTCTGAAACCAATGAAATGTCCCCTTAGTGGAATAAACAAAGTCATTCTATTCAAAAGGATCACAGTAATACAGCCGTTATTATGGAACATTTTGGAAAAAAAAGTTTTTGAAAAAAAAAAAAA
>CM051497.1:1466680-1569850 GCA_028031935.1 Paedocypris micromegethes
AAAAAAAAAAAAAAAAAAAACCGAATAAATAAATAAAAATAAAAAAAACAAGATGTACTTTTGTAAGATGTAAGTCTGATTTTAGCCTAATTCTAAGAATCTCGCGTGAGGCTGGCGCATCTTTAGAGACGTGTAATAGTGAGTGATGAGTGAAGGTAGGTGTCCTCGAACTTATATTGGTTACGTCACTCGTTCACCCCGCCTCCCTCGCCCAATCGAAACGCAATGATTTGCATGCGGTCTCGCGGCGAGGATAAAGACACGCTTGTAGCGGTATAGATTAAAACTTTCAGACAAACGCTGGATCTAGACTTTCTCAAACTACCTCCAAGTGGGCTTTTTATCAACCTGCTGTGAAAAACCGGAGCTCCACACTGATTTTGGTTCACCGTTTGCATTATTATTTGTATAATATGGGTACGGCAAGCAGGGTTTATGTTATATTTTGGATGCTTTTCGTCTACATTGCCTCCGGTTTTTCCACCACATTTGAGCCGATCAGTGAATCAACCACTTTTGGTAAGTATATCAGTTAAACCGAAACGGAGTTAACGGGGTTAAACTTTTAAAAAGCAACGCATTTGTTAAAATCCCGCATTAGAATCGGATGCGAATTATTTTTCTTTGCCATAGATGTTTGAACAAATGATACGCTGATAAAAGTCGCCGCGACTCTGACCCAGTTAACTTTGCTCAAAGCGTTATAAGATACATTTTTCGTTGCAGATAATTTACGTGCTCGACTCATATTTACGCACAAGAATTACAGAATGTTGCATTAATTTGAATAAAACAAAGAAGGTCTAGCTATAATAAGAAAACGTTTGATTTACGTTTGTGCTTGTAATTTCAGACAAATATAACAACATTCTCACATGAGCATTATATATGTTAAGCAATAATACATCTGAACATCTATACCTCATTTAGCTATTTACCAATGCAATAATCCATCTTTTTCCACAACAAGCGGATTCGTTTATTGTATTACATGTAATTATATTTCGCTATGTCAGCAAATTCAAAGTCATTCTATGGATTATAAGAGCATTTGATTAAAAATCAACTGACAAGACTTATAGTAGAAAAAACTAGTATAAGCACATGCAAAATAATCTTCTTTAAAGTCTAGAAAATGTGTAACATTCATAATCAGCTTATAAGAATGTAAGCAGGATGTTTGTTCATTGTTGACGTATTTTTTTGTTCAGAAAATCTTATGGTCAACGTCTCTGAATGGATGCTGGACTTTAGTGACATAGAGTCCAAGTTTTCCTTCAGAACATTAGAGGAACCAGAAGATGATCTGTGTTATATGGTTCCGGGACAACCCGAGAGCATCAAAGACTGCAACTTTGATCCAGACCACAAGACGTTTATAGTTATTCACGGATGGACAGTAAGTCTGGATTTATTGTTTTGTGATATAATCCCAGTCAAACTCTAATCTGACAATGGTTTACTCCCAGGTCACTGGTATGTTTGAGAGCTGGGTTGCCAAACTGGTTACAGCCCTTTATGAGAGAGAGCCGAACTCCAATGTCATTGTCGTGGACTGGTTGTCCCGTGCCCAGCAGCATTACCCCACATCAGCTGCCTACACCAAGCTAGTGGGCAAAGACGTGGCCAAGTTTGTAAACTGGTTGCAGGTAGGTGGCAAACAACGAGAGCCTGTTGCGTTAAAAGCAGATTCCGCATTTATGCACGTTTGTTTTCTCAGGCTGAGATTGACTATCCTTGGGAGAAGATTCATATTTTGGGCTATAGCCTTGGTGCTCATGTAGCGGGCATTGCTGGTCTTCTGACCAGAGATAAGGTTAACAGAATAACAGGTCAGTGGTTTTTTAAATGAAGCAGACTCGCAGAGTTTGGTTCCAGAGCTGTGCGTAATTCTTCTTCTCGAATGTCCAGGTCTAGACCCGGCTGGCCCTAGCTTTGAGTACGCCGATTCCCAGAGCACTCTGTCCCCTGATGATGGCAAATTTGTCGATGTCCTTCACACCAACACTCGTGGTTCTCCGGATCGCAGCATTGGGATTCAAAGGCCGGTGGGTCACATCGACATATACCCAAATGGCGGAACCTTCCAGCCGGGCTGTGACCTTCAGAATACGATGCTGATGGTGGCAACGACTGGTTTACGAAGTAAGTTGGCATTGACAGGCTCATCATATTGCAGAATGTGGTACTTGATGGTTCTTCTCTACCTTGCAGACATGGATCAGATTGTAAAGTGCTCCCACGAGCGCTCCGTCCACCTGTTTATCGACTCGCTCTTGAACTTGGAACAGTCGAGCATGGCTTATCGCTGCAGCTCCAAAGACAGCTTCAACAAGGGCATGTGCCTCAGCTGCCGCAAGAACCGCTGCAACAAGGTGGGCTACGGGGTCAACAAGATACGCACTCGCAGGAGCAGCAAGATGTACATGAAGACCCGAGACATGACGCCCTACAAAGGTTAGACCTGGTTTGATATGGAGTGATGGTTGGAAATTCTCATTCGTTTTTTTTTTTTTTTCATCTTCAACCATTGACCATCGTTAACCTCTTGTGAAGTCCCCTGCTACGAAATGTGCAACAATGATGCAGAGAAAATGCCGTCCTACTGCTAATACCCAGGCACTTTACCACACAATGTTACTGGATTCCACCAGACAGATTTAACCAGAGAATGTGCCCGTGTCGGGAACGTCGGGAAGCAGATGAGCGTTCACATGGCGAGGAACTCTTTCTAAATTTAACCGTCTTCTTGCAGTTTTCCATTACCAAGTGAAGATCCACTTCTTCAGTGCCACACAGCTGAGCTACACAGACCAGCCAATGAAGATCTCACTGTACGGAATCCACGGCGAGAAGGAGAACATCCCCTATATCATGTGAGCTGATATGTCTGATTGGTTCTTAGGGCTCGGGGTTCTAACGACTCGTGTTCCCGACAGGCCGGCTCTAAACACCAACACCACGGTGTCTTTTCTTTTAACCACGGACGTGGACATAGGGGAGCTGCTGATGGTGAAGCTTCTCTGGGAGAAAGACACGCTCATCAGCTGGCCCTGGTGGAACACGGACACCTTCCACATTCGAAAGCTCCGCGTTAAATCGGGGGAAACACAGTCCAAGTACGTGCTAGGGTGGCTTTGAGCAGCAAACTGCAGGACTTCATCTGATCTGTCCTTTCAGGGTCATTTTCAGCGCCAAGGATGGAGAGTTCTCCTATCTGGCCCGTGGAAACGATCCCGCTGTCTTCGTCAAAGACAAAGAAGCTCAGTCCAGTCGCAAAAACCAACGGTAAATCATTCACGACTGATGTGTTGACAAAGCTCCAGAAAGTGACCTTCCTGCTCAGATATTATGTGCTGGCTTTATTTGTTGTGGTGGCGACTTCTGTTTGATCAAACCTTCTGCCCTTTACTCTCACAGATTGCACAAGTTAAAAATGCACGGAAGTTCGTTCAAACAGAGCTCAGAGTAAAGAACGTCCGATTCTCCTCTGCTTGGACCTGCCTGGAATCTGCTGGGAACTGGATTGGTCAAGACCGACCTCTCAAGAGCTTTCTGACCATCGACTGACGCAAACCCTGTATCAGATCCAGTGAGGAGATGCCCGTCACACGTCCCTAGACTAGAAAGCTTGAAGAGGTCAGGGATCTGGAATAATCTTCCTCTTTACGGAAAAAAAAATAACATCAATCTGAATATAGCCAATCACGTTTGTATGAATAATTCTCGTGCGAGTAAAGCGTTCCAGTCTGCTTTGGTTAATCAGAACCTTTTTTTTCTCCGCCTCTCGCTGTCTTCCGAACAATGCACTTAGTTACAGGGTCTACTAGATGTTCACCAAAGAGTAAGGTTATGATTGAGAGAGTCGCTGGAATACTGTGAAGCAATTCACGATTCTAATCAAACCCAGTGCTTGGGATTGACCAAATCCATCTCTGTAAATCTCGATGAAATAGTTACTGTAAATATTCGTAATTGTCATTTTATTGCCACGCCTGCGTTGTTCACGCCTACTCTTCTGTGTTTATGGGGTCATCGTGTCTGGCACAGGTCACTTTAAAGGCTTTGCTCTCAATTCGCTCCGCTTCGTCAGCAGAATCCACCAAGCAAACGTGCTTCTCTCGACCTCACGCGCTGTTTATAACCTCTATAACGTTTAAAAGATCAGCTTGCTAAGACCGTGAGAATGATTTTAGGAAATTGATAGAAAGTATTTAACTGACCTGACAGGGTTACGCTCCCACATGAAAGCCGCGTATCGCCTAAATCAATTCTTTCCCTATTTATTATGTATATTTGTATATGACGCAAATATCCGCGGTTTCTGAAGGGCCTTTGGCTTGATGGCTAGTCACACAGTTTTCATTTTTTTATCGTTTGTGGCTGATTCAAGTCCCAGTGAAACTCTCGGTATCTGCTCCAGTGTTGCGATCAGTTATTACAGGAATCTGTATGCTTTGCACTGTATGATATACCAATAAACATCATGTTAAAGTGTGTCAGGGCTTTAGCTTTTCAATGTAATTTAAATGTATTTAAAATGCCTCATTAGGCTTTCTAAACCATTCATTTTTACAGGTTTGCTCACTGTTGTTTCTTGTCAATTGTTACTGAGAACTATTCACTTTCCTGAACTTGATGACATTGTATAAATATTTTTAAATGAAAGATACTTATTCAAAGACATACACACACACACACACACACACACACTCACATTTTGCAATTAATAAAAGGTAAAAAAATAACAAATTTTGTTTTCTTCTCTCCTATGGTTGACTATTAATAACACTGGGTGTGTGTGGGCAAGCATTTAGGTCAAAGTGGGGCCACCACTGTGGTTGGGAGGGAATGTGTGGTTGTGTATGCAAGTCAATAATGGGACCCCACTATGATATGATGAATGTGTGTGTGTGGGGGCGTGTATGTTTATCAATGTGTAAAAAAAATATATATAGCATCCGCTCGTTTCGCTGAATGAGAGCGAAGCTCACGTGCAGCAGCCTCGAATCAAAACAGAGGAAGTCTGTTTTTCACAATGTACCTCCCTTATTCCTGGAAGAAAGTGTTCTAGGAAAGAAAAGTCCAAAGTGACGGTCCTCCTGTTGATCAGGACCCCAAGCAAAATATGATTTCTGTGAAATTTCAGCATCGATGTTGGCCGTGTATCACAAATTGAGGATTATAATGGAAATTCTGGACTAGCACCAAATCCTGCAAAAATCCTTGGAGAAACGCTGGACCGTTTCTCTAACCATTTCCATGTGCACGGTCCGTGTGAGATCTTAAGATCATTAGTCCTGAAACACATTTTGTCCTCAAAGGACATTTGGTATAAAGGAAGAACTTTAGCTGCCTGTTGCTTATATATCACGAACATGAGGTTATGGGAAACAGAGGATTTCGCTGGCTTGGCATTATGAATGCACGTTTACGTAGATGTATGGTTTTCCATTCTTCTTGCCTCTACAACAGACTGCAAGTCTGTGTATGGTCCAAAAGAGGTTTGAGAGTTTGATAGAAAAAAAAAATGCAATAAGACAAATGCAGATTCTGCACTGCAAAAAGCAAATTCTTGACAAGCCAAACCTTTTTTAAATGAGACAATAACACTCGTTTTATTATTTACACAATAAATTAACTAGCTTAGAATTAAGAGTGAAAGATTAATTTGCTTGTTTTGAGAAAATAGGACTTGTTTCAACCAGGTAAAAATATCTCACCCCATTGGCAGATAATTCTAATTGATTATTATTTTACTTATTTTGTTTTTATTTTCTTGTTTTTTAATGTGAATTTTTCGCAGTGTGGGCCATTTTTCAAAATATTATTTCACACTACGAGACTATTTCAACAAAAACACCGGATCCTCGTGCACGGGCTACGGAACCCGACATGACGCGTTTTGCCGCGTGTTGTGGCACGTGTTCGGTTCTGGTTTTGCTTTTCATTCTGTCGCTTCAGTGAAAGAAGAAAATATCTCGGAGAGTCTGGTAAGTTGATGGAGATGTGATGAGCAACGAGAAAGGCATTCGCTTTACCCGAGGCAAGCTGCTGTTTGGACGCCGTTCGATTCTTTCATATTAAATATATTGTTTAAAAAAAACTTTAATATCCTGCTCGGAAATCCGCGAAATAGACTATGAGAAGCCGTCTAGTAATATAAGAACACAGGATTTTCTCCAGATGGATGTTTGGCCGTTTGGATTTAGTTTCAGATTTTTGCAAATTTTATGCTGTTACAACAGACAATTAGCCTGTAATCAGATTTCATAAATGCAGATTAATAAAGTCAGAAAGACTCCATAAATGCTCATTAAAGTGTCTAGTGATTGAATTAATGAATTAATAAGAACATGTCTCGATTCTAATTAACTACACTGATATTTTCATATGCAATTTCATAAGATGCTTTAAAAGGCATAGAAATTGAATATTACAATTTTTCTTTATAAATAAAACAAGTTGAGTAATGTTTGTTCAGTGCATTTAACCGTTTAGTGCGACTTCTTAACCCTAATTGTTTTTTAATACAATGTTGGTGTAAAAAAAAAAAAAAACACAATGTGCAAAAACCTATAATAAAAAGTTCATTATATATAGATGGATTCACCAGTGACTTATTAACGTTGATATTGTTAAATAGAACATTTCCTGGAGGAAACCCGTGTGAAGATCTCACTGAGAACGCATAAGCTTAACGTATGGTATAAGGACGTTTTCCTATAGTATTAATGTAGACTTTGAAGCAGTTCATGCCCGTAGGTTCTACTCTTGAGAAGATGCTCAGTGCTGGTTTATTTGGTAAGTGTCCAAGAGGCTTGATTACCAAGGATTTAACCAAAAAAAAATCTGGGGCAACAAGTTGGATTTTCGCATTAGTTAACTCGCATAATCATAATCTTTATACTCCTTTTAATTGGCTCCGGCGAGTTTACAACAAAACCTTTTTTTTTTTTTTTAAACACAAAGGATTCATTCATTTCTGGAGCTTGTGATTCATCTACAAGGATCAAATTGAAACACATCGTCGATCCGTCTATTTTCGAAATGTATGTAAAAAAAACACAAAAACACAATTTGTTAAAAGAAAGACTTTGTATGTAATTGTATGTTTAAAAAACAAAAAAAAAAAAAAGGAAAAATAACAAATTCCTAATTAACGTTTAGGAATTAGGAATTGAGCATCGGGATGTTTGCAAAGACACAAGCTTTTGTACCATTTAGAGATGAATTTGAATTGTAAAATTTTTTACGCATTTCTAAATGTTCAATCTGTATCTCTAATTTTTCACTATCCGATAAAAATTGATTACATTTTTGTTTACATTTCAGTGTAAAAGCAAACCAGCCAGAGATGAATACTTCCATTACAATCTCATTTCATGGCACCAGTGGTGACTGAGAAGATCTCAAGCTGAATATGTAAGACAAGTACGTATCTTAAAATAAAACTCATCTTGGTAAAAAAAAAAAGACAAAGATCATCAATGTTTCTAAATCATATCCTGAAACACTGTCAATAAAACACACTCCTACCCCGAGGAGAAGGAAATTGGTGATATCCTGAAGCTTGAGTTTAGATGGGAGGGTTGTTCTGGATTCACTCTGTTTTCTTCGTTTGGTAAGGAGAATCTCCAGATCCTGGATTCGCTCAGCTTTCTTCGTGTGGTAAGGAGAATCTTCAGATCCTGGCATAAAGATCTGGGGAATCTCAGAAGAGGCTTACTTTACACGTTTAATTGATTTTTTCCACTGTTTCTAGAACAGATCATAGAGTGATCTTAAGTTTAAAGTTGGGTTTCCATTTTTTCTTATTTGCTTTTTTAAGGTTTTGTACTGTGTTTAAAAGATCGATGAATGGTAAGTAGAGGAGAGGAGGTCATATTTGGGAAATGCAAGGAGCCAAGGAATGTTTTAAAGAAAAGGTACACACACAAAATGTAATATGTCTAATACAGTGTGTACTTATAGTTAAAATGTGATTCAGTGAAATGCATCATGGGTATTTCAGGTGGTCTGTCAGGAGCGGTCCAACGTAAGTTTAAAATAGTAATTGATTATTTACTTATGTATCTGACTTTCTGAAAATTTAATTTGCACTGAGAGTGAGCAGTAAACACAACAGAGCTGCTCAACACAAATTTGCAAATGTAAAATCATACCTGTGAGGAATTTGAATTTTTTTTTTTTATTAAATCCACAACCAGAAATGTACACGTCAAAAGTGAAACTAAACGTTCACAATAAAAGTGTTTAAAAAAAAAAAAGCGTACTGAAAACAAGTCATTTTCAGGAAACACTAATGCTTGGAAGCACTTTTATTATGTAATGTTTAAATGTACCATAAAAACAGTGATGCAACGACGTCCAATTACAAGACTCTAAATGTCCCACCACCCTCCATATTGGCTTATATGTCACTCGGCTTCTGCCGCTTATCATGATCACAGCCACAAGGACGACGTGAAGAGATAAATAGTGCGAGCAAATCCAATAGTTCAAACAAACTAGTGTCAGGATATCACTCATCATGTAATCCTCCGCCCCACGTTTGCACAACACTCACCACTCTGACCTTGCTGGCTTTTCTACTGAACCTCTAAAACCGGTAGAAAACCCACATCAATAAAGAATCTTGGTTTAGTTCGGCACTAAACGCTCTTAGGATAGGATCTCTGCCGCTACTTGGCACCTACCTGCTGCTTTTGAAGCGTTCTCAATGCGATCATTTTCTAGGAATCACATTTGCTCGAAACCATGTTTGCCCGGGTGCAAGGAACTCTCAGGCCTCCACGAGCCGGCAGATGTTTCTGGACTACAGTGGGTGGGTTTGGGGTCACACGCCATCATCAATCTCAAGCGGCTGTCCGAACGCCCAGATCGTCACGGCCATTATCGCTGAAACCATCACAATCACCAGGAGGATTCCCCACCAGTAGGTCTGTGAACGCAAACATCTTTAACCTCCTTCTTCTTCTTCTTCGCAGACATTTTTCCAAGTGAGAACTAACCATCATCCAGTCGGCTAAGCTGTGGAACTCGTTGAGCTTCAGGAAGGAGTTCTTCAGCCTGGCGATGGGCCCGTCAGCATCCAGGATCCGGCAGACTCGGAACCTGTCGCAGTAGCCCTGGTTTCGAGAGCAGGGAGCTCCGGGAATCAGTGGCACTCGTCTGCCGTTGAAGAAGCGCGCTAGAAGCGAAGAGCCGGTGCTGGCGCATGTGTGAGGTTTATCTAGAGGGCGACACAACGCAGGAGCATGTGCCTTTCATTTAGACTTTGCGGCGCTTTTTTAAAGCACATGGAGCGGCTAATTTGTTTGGGCTAGTAAACACTTTCCCCGAGACTGGAGTTACCTCGCTCTTGGCAGCACATGTGGCACTTCTCCGTCTTCTTCTCAACCAGGCAGTCGCATTGCACCATGCCGTGCAACGCACACACCGAGAGTCCGCATTCCTGCAGCAAGAGAGTGCATGCGTGCGTTGTGTTGTAACAAAGTAACTACTTGACCACAGTGTCATCACAAGTCAAAGTAATTGTGCTAATAGTGATTTATTTTTATGGTGTGACACCAGTTTGAAGTGTGAACAGTTGATCTGGATTTAAAGCAAAGACAACGCAGCGACTTCACTAGGCGTCTTTATTCTCGCCAATTTTGAGTACCAAGCAGCTCGTTTTGAATCTGAATCGGATTTGCAGCTACGTGTGGTTTGGTTCCAACTCACCCCGTTGACACAGACTCGCGTGTCGTTGGTGCACATGGTCATGTTGGCTTTAGCGGAAGACTTCGGGCACGCGGCTGAAGAACCCGCACAGACGCTGCGTTCACGACACTCGGACTGCTCTTCGCACATCATTCCGGCTTTCTTGAAAACACACTGAGAGCTGCAGCACAGTCCCTGGCTGGGGCTGAAATGAATGAAACACACGCTAAACAATGATCATTTCGTTGATGAAATATTTTCGTCATCGTCTTCATCAACGAGACTTTTTCCCTGACGAAAACGAAGTACTGTATACAAAAACGATCTAAAAACTAAACTAAACATAAATGCCTTTCGTGACAACATCTAATCATAATCCGAGCTTGTGGAGAAAGGCGAGTGGAAACACAATCAGGACACGAAGCCTTTCAGCTGCAGGAAACACCCAGTGACTGCGTGAGCTGGCGAGGGAGTTATAGAGGAGAGCGTCTTCAATAACGTCTTCTCCGGCAGGAAAAACGGTCAGATATATGGATTCGTTTTACATTCAACGCGATCTTAGAAAAACTATCTGTACGCCGTGTGTGAAGCAACAATCACGGGCAGAAATACAACACACCTGAAGCGCCATCTGCAGATTGAAACTTCTTTTTACACAGTGCAACCATTTGTTACTTATAAGCGTGATGCAATTATAATTCATTTTATGTTACTGTATTTATTTGTTCTCTTTGTTGAGGTTTCATTTGTGAGGATACATTTATTTGAATTGAAAGAAAAGTTCATAAAAACAAGTTATTTATATTAGACATAGAAACTTGGTAAACACACACACACACACACACACACACACATATATATATATATATATATTTCACTTATAATTTCGTTGACTAAATCTGTACTGTAATACCACAGCATTTTAGTCGACTAAAACTAAACTGAGTTTTAGTCCTATGACTAAAATTTAATTAAAGGCTTTAATTTTAACATTGACCCTAAATGT
Source organism: Paedocypris micromegethes (assembly GCA_028031935.1). Classification (NCBI taxonomy): domain Eukaryota; kingdom Metazoa; phylum Chordata; class Actinopteri; order Cypriniformes; genus Paedocypris; species Paedocypris micromegethes. The sequence continues at coordinate 1,477,392 of CM051497.1, forward strand.
GTCTTTCACTATGAGCTCAAAATATGTGTGAAAAACACTCACAAATATTGCCCGTGATGGAGTAAGACCAGACTATTCAAGTTTCATGATTCATGTTTGTGCTCAATCTTGCTCCTCTCCAAGAGTTTCAACAAAGTATCTCAAAGTGAAATTTGTTACACGTGTCCTTGTATCTACTTGCGTCTACTTTTATCTTTCACAACTGGTCCAGTAAAGTAGTGGGTTTGTGTCAAAGGGGTTTCTGTCCAGATAATTTCATCTCTCACTCACTCACTTACTATGCTATCACTCTATGGTTCAGGTTTTATAGTCCGTCTTTACACGAATATTAGAACCCCCGTGAATTTTCAGGCACAAAAAAACGTAAAAAAAATGTAATTTTGGCTCATCTACTCTATAAAATCCAAATTTTTCCTTTATTTAACAAACCTAACTTGTGACTCGTCTCACATCAATATAGTTTAACTTAAAAATAATAAAAATCTACTCTAGCGATCGCAACTACACCTCCCATAATTCTGTGTTGCTCACTCGCTGAGGCTTTAGGCGGCTCCCATGAGTCTTTACCAGACTAAAGCTGACTGAGCTCAGCTTTTATTAGACATAAATATTAGAACAGTCATGTTTTTCCTCTGTGAAGCAGACAGAGCGATTTGATTGTGTTCTTTGGTGTTGTTCGTTGAGCTCGAAAGCTTTTGCATACTTATGGACTCGTTTTCAGGTGCTAGCCGTTAGCGCAGATCTACCGGATTCAATATAATCAGTCATTTCAAATAAATATTATTGATTAATGGTTAGTTTGTCCCTGCTCAATCTTGTGGTGTGTCTAATTTTTGTTTTTGAGCCAATAAAAAATTAAAACAGGTCTTTTCCATTTGTTGGTGATTGCGCCTCACTTGAAATGTGGAAAAATGAGCACTTATATTTAAGTGCGTACTTGAAATTACAAGCAATTACAAGCACCCCACAGGTTTAAATTGGAAAAAACGGGTGCTCGTATTTGCGTAAACATGGTAAATGACATAACCTGCACTGTTTTTCTGGCTTCAGTCGACATTCAAGGCCAGACTCTTCCTTTGAGCTGTAGCAGCACGGGTCACTTTCATTGTGTCCGACGTCGCACTCCTCCCCCGCCTCCACGATGCGGTTTCCACAGATGGGTAGCTCGCTAACTGACAAGACGGAACAGGTGTGACTCCCGTCAGCCAATCAGAGGTGGTGACAAGCCGCAGTGTGAAAGAAAACTCTGGGCGGTTTACCAACAAAGCAGTCGTCTTTCTTGGCCTTCAAAACGCGACTTATGTGTTGAAGGCTGCACGGGGAGAGCCTGTCATTGTTCTCCTCGATCTTGTTCGAGGCTTGAGGAAACATCAGAAATCTTCCCTTGCCTTCAGTGATCTCCAGGCCTCCACAGTCAGAGCCTTCGTCGTGCTGCCAAAGACCAGACCAGTTATTCACACACGTTATTAACGCCTTGTTCTAGATCCTCCATTTCCTCTGATTTGTCCATGTCCCAAATGAAGTCTGGAAACATTGAGCTACGCTCGGCATCACTCGGCCATTATTAACCGGACACGGACAGACAGAAAGGCCACAACTGATCCAATAAAACACATAATAAAACAGCAGATATGCGTGAGGCTTTAAAGATAGTTCAGGCTGATTCAAGGCTATCACTTGATCAAGCGTAATGCGCGTAATGGCTGTGCTATGCAATCAGGAATAGTCTGGCATTTCACAGTGGCTTAGCAAGTGTGCAAAACAAACGTGGAAATAGAGACGGCGGTACATGTAACAAGCAAAAAAACGTACCAGAAAAGATTTGCTTTGTATTTGAACAACAATTGCTTTTCGTTTTACTTTAGCCAAACATGTCGACAGAAACGCTACAATGTGAAGCACTTGTCAATCTTAAAATAGAAATTAAAGTTTACAAATTACTAAAGTTTTTCCACATTTTTCTGATCACTAATTTATCTTGAGGAATTTTACTAAATATTCCAGTGGTGTAAAATATTTATTTTTGGCTACTTTGTTCTTCTACCGAGTATCACAAATAGAAGCAGCTTTCACTCTCTTCTTGACTACATTTGTGATTGAACATCTGTATCTTTACTCCACTACATTTCAATGGACATTTACCGTTACTTGTTACATGGTGATTGTGTGTAACAACATCTTTTTCTACTGCGGTTATTTTCTTGGGCGGACGAGGATGCTGAAGGTACCGGATGCTGTTTATCATCTGAATCACGTGCACATCAATTAGCGGTTGCACTTTTTTTTTTTTTTTTTTTTTACACAAGTTTGACTGAGACAGACATATTATACTTTTTTTTGTTCTTCCATTTTGAACCTCATATAAATAAAGAGTATCTTGTTTTTTCACATTCTGTGGTGTTATTTGAGCCTGAATTAATTACGAAAATACTTGATATAAATTGATTCTTGACAACTTTTACTCAAGTCTTCGTGGAATTGGTGACTTTTAGCTTGTAATTTTTACAGTAAAGTTTTCGTTTAGGATAACTGAACCAGAGTGAGAAACTTACCGGAGCACCAAGACTGTGAGACAGCTCATGAGCCAAGGTCAGATGCACGTGTTTGGGAGAAAGGTAGGAGCCGTAGTTCTGGAGGGTGATAAGACCCGTGTTATAGCTGGAATTGCGTCCTCCGCTTTCAATCATCCGAGAGCAGATTCCACCCCAATTATCTGGGAATCAGAAGAAGGAGACCACAAGGATGATGGAAAACAAAAACCAATCGCTCAGCCTAAATCAAATTCTGCACATTATATAAGTCAGCCGACTCCCTGGGCTATAAACCGGGGGTTAAAGTTGACCGCTCATGGAAACGCTTGAGATAGATGTCATATCCCATGTCATGATATGGATAGACATGACGAATGGAGTCCAAGTTCTCCAGCGGTGTGGTAATCACAAACATCTGCGTTCATATACATTCTCCGTTTACATCATCACCGCACAAGATCCACAACTATCTACAAGATCCGATAAAACCCACATTGACCTTTTTATCAGGAAAACACTCAAACGTCAATCCAAAGTCCTTAGATGTTCTGTGATTTGTGTCCAGAGTAGCGATTCGGGGAAAAAAATGCTCAGACCTTTTCAGGCCCATCGAGAGGAAATGTGCAAGCGCCATACAGTGCACGCGTATAGAAGGTCTCTCGCCAAGCGTAAAAACTACAGGGCTATTTTACGACCCTCGTCCGTCTTTCCTTTACCTCTCACATCATCACATGATGAATGGTTCTTCATTTGAAATTGCTGAGTCACTTGACGCAAGAAAGTAAGAATGTACTAGAAAGGTTCTTTCCGGTGGATACTAGAGAAATTTAAGATGAGGATAATCCAAAAAACCCATATTATTAACTTTTTTTTTTTTTAATACAAGAGAATTGAATAAAAAGGCTGATAGACACATTTCGTCCAATTCTCTGTCCGGAAAATGTGGGTCTATTTTTATGAGATTGACTGCCAATATATAACAGTAGTGATGTAATTATCGAGATTAATTCCAGATTGTCATGTCAGATCAACAGAATCAATATGTTGGATCTCATGTTTGGCCTTTAGCAGAAAGAGATCCATCAACATGAAATGGATGATAATACAAATCAAATCATAAAAACAAATCAGGGTTTAAATTCCAATCATATTTGCAGAAAATTCAGGAATTAAAAACTAATGCCAGGTTGGATTAAATGCCGAGAATGTGTTGACGTGACAAAGAAATCCCCAAAGCCAAATCAAAGACAGGGCATTAAGACGCTGCGACCTGAATGAAGACATTAAGAAAACGTCTGCCCCATATAAAACTTCACATCGTAATCTCCAAACCAGATTAGCTCGCCGTTTGAAGTGTGCACTGTGAATTAGTCTGGATTTGTGGAAGCAACGAAAACACGTGAGCTTTTGGCTTCCGATGCCGATTGGAAATAATAGGAATGTGTCTACACTTTTGGGGGCGGGGGTTGGGGACATAACTCTCCGGTCACATGACACCGCTTCAGCCAACTCACACCCCTTTTATCGGCCAATCACAGCAGGCGGTGTGGTCAATCTCAACAACACTTCCCAGAGTTCCCTGCTGGTGGTCTGCACCTCATAATACAACCAAAATAACCAAAACAAAGAGTGTTTAGTGTGATGGGAGATCCCCGCGTGTGCACAACAGAACAAACCGACGCTCTGAAAATGACATTGGCTCTTGAAACGACGAGACAAACAGATGAGGTCGCGTACTATTATTACGGGGAAGCTGCTAATGTGGAATGAATGAAGCGTTCTCTGTCCAGCTGAGAAGAATGTTAATGACCAGGTCAGCTGCGTCTGTGTGTGTGTGTTTGTGTGTGTGTGCACAAGAAACGACCCAAACAATGCTTCTTCCAGAAAAGCCGTTTCCCTGAAAGCAAAGTAAGAGAGCAGTGTTTATTGGAACACTTCCCGAGCGCTCGGGATCCCAGCAGTAGACGGAGAACAGCTTTGTTTTAATATGGCTGCGGATCAAGGGCCCGTGGCTAGAGGTCACATACCGCTCACGTGACGCCTGAAACATTACCTGCGCGCCCTTCCCAGGCCAAGCCGAGAACCCCGCTGAAGTCTCTGTCGGTCAGCAGATAAGACAGGCAATAGTCGCCCCAGTCTCGCTCCGAGAACAGACTCAAGAGCTTCTCGGGCCCGAGGTGCGTCTTGCCCAAAGCGCTGCTGGAATCGTCCTCCGTGGCCACCTGCGCACACGAGCAGCACGGTGACAGGAACACCACCGAAAGAAAGCAAGATCTGTGGCTTACGCTGAGGAATTTGACTTTGAAGTTGATCAGCTCGATCCCGTCAAAGTCGGCCTTGTCGAAAATGTCGTTGACGGCTTTCAGAGACGCCGCGATCTGTGTAAAATCAGACAGCTTTATTTATTTATTTTTTTTTTTTATTTGATATGTTTCTACCTCATGCAGATTGTCTGAGGTATTGTTCTTTGTTTCTTGTGTTTAATCCTTTGCAATTTGAGCTGTTGTAACCGCTTGTAAATGATCGATTGTTTGATCGATCTATTTGTCTTTCTGTCATTCTTCTTGCTCTATACATAACTGTCTATCCATGTTATATATAATGTTATGATATATTATCCATCCATCCAATCCATGTCTCTCTATTTCTGATCTGTCTATCTTGACCATCCATCCTTCCATGTCTCTCTATGCCTGTCTGTCTATCTGTCCACCCATCCATCCATGTCACTCTATGCCTGCCTGCCTGCCTCTCTCTCTGACTGTCTGTCTATCTATCCTGTCCATCCATCCATGTCTCTCTGTGCCTTCTGTCTGTCTATCTGTCTTTTCCATAAATCCATCCATGTCTCTCTATGCCTGTCTGTCTGTCTGTCTATCTTTTCCATAAATACATCCATCTTATTCAAATCTCTCATAAGCCTGTCTGTCTGTCTGTTAATCCACGTATCTCACTATAAATGTCTGTCGCTCTCCATCTATCAATAAATCTCTCTCTCCCTCTCTATGTCTGTCTGTCTGTTTATTCATCTATGTGTCTATATATCTATCCATCTTTCCCTCATTCTGTCTATCTATATTTGTCTCTCTCTCTACCTATGACATGTTTTCTGAATTTGTGTGTGTGTGTGTGTGTGTGTGTGTGTGTGTGTGAGAGAGAGAGAGAAATACAATTTGAATTTGATCTGAAGGCCATTCACACGGGTTTCTGGTAATACCTGATCATTTCCTTTAAACGCAAAAACAAGGACGTAAAGCAAATGAACAAAAGCTCCTCCATAACAGGCCAAAAACGAAAAGCGACAAAGTTTTATTGCCTGATGGACGCAGCAGAACGTTTCTCCTCACGACGGTTGTCGTCTGAAAATGGACGGGGAAATAAATAAGCGTGTTGTCTGGAAAACAAACCCACGCTCCGCCATTCTACACTTGATAGGGATTTAACAAGTTGAGAAAATAAAAATGAACGGCAAACCAGACGCAGCTCAGGAAAAGCGCCAGGCTCACGTTTGATCGCTGGAACACACGGTCGTTAAACGAGGCGTGATAAAAACATTACGCAAGAACCAAAAATACCCCGCAGACGCCCTCCGCCCTCAAACCATCAGGAACGTTCTGGAGAAGTGTTGGTGGCCCCTGAAAGAGAATTCTGGAAATCCTGCCTTTTATCTGAGGAACACAAAGCTTCCGTCATGCCGCCGCGAGAAGGTCAGGAAGAGCTGGTGTTGTTCTCCTGCGTGAGGAAGCTGGACACGCTCCAGCCGTGACACACGCCTGCTTTCACAGAAACCACCAAAGGGGCCGAGCGGAGAACATGCGGAGAAATGCGGTTCAGGGAAGCCGAAGCGGAGAAGAGAAAAGGAAGGAGAGCAGAGTATCGTGATGAGAAGAGCTTGACCTGGGCCACCACAGCTGCCACGCTCCCGAAGCGGCTGTAGAAGCGGTGGTCCGCGTGCAGGTGCAGCAGACAGGTGGTCTGAGACTGGTCCACCGTCCTCCTGGACCTCCACACTGGGGTCTGCAGTCAGAAAAACACATCAGTCACCTTCACTACTCACTGTATATGCACAGAGGGGTTTTTTTTTGGCTTTTGTGTGTTATTGAGCTGCGAAGATTGTGGAGAGAATAAAGTTCCATCTTTCGAGACGTCTGTCATAATCTGTCTCTCTGCAATGTAACTGTCTATATTAACATCTATTCATCTGTCCAAATATCTAACTGTCTATCTTAACATCTATTCATCTGTTTCTCTATAGGTCTGTCTTTCTATGACGATCTGTCTGTCTAACATCTATTTATCTGTTTGTCTGTCTGTCTGATTAGCTGTCCATCTAAACATCTATTCATCTGTTTCTCTAGAGGTCTGTCTTTCTAAACCCATCTGTCTGTCTATTTGTTTAACTATCTGTCCAAGCATCCGTTTATTCGTTTATCTGTCGGATTATCTAATGGTCTGTCTGTCCAAACATCTATTAATCTATTTTACTGTCTGTCTCTCTGCTATCTAACTGTCCATCTTGACATCAATTTATCTGTCTGATTAAATGTCTGTCTGTCCAAACATATATTTATTTATCTGTCTTTCTGCCTAAACATGAATTCACCTGTTTCTCTATTTGTCTGTCTTCCTTTACATGTCTGTCTGTTCGTCTATCTTTCCCAACATCTATTTATATGTCCGTCCGTCTGTCTGTCTAAACATCTAGTCTTCGGTTTCTCTATCTGCTCTATCTATCTATCTGTCTGTCTTTCTATACCAGTCTGTCTGTCTGACTAACAGTTTGTCTTAACACCAGTTTATCCGTCTGGTTATCTGATTAATGATCTGTCTGTCTTTCTGACTAACTGTCTGTCTATTCATCTGTTTCTCTGTCTGTCTTTTTATACCCATCTGTCTGTCTAAGCATCTATTGTTTTATCCATTTATTAATGCATTTATCTGTTTGATTATCTGACTGTCTGTCTAAACAACTAATTATTTATCTGTTTGTCTTTCTATACATCCAGCCAGTCGTCAGTCTGTCCGTGTGTCTGTAAGTTCCCATATTTTTCTGTCTGTTCATTCATCCAATTGTCTGTCTGTCTTGCTGTAGTTCTCTTTGTTAGCAGAGTTAGTGTTGGGAACACCCAAAGTCATGAGTTCAAATCTCAGGAAAAGCGCGATGTCACACACAAGCCAATGCAAAGTCAGTTGTTTGAGATAGTCGTGTTTCCTAAAGGCACAAAACGTTGCAACATTTCCCAGAAGACTTTGAACATCCAATCGCATAATTACTTCCAGACGTCATGACTATTCTGCAGATTTATCGTGACATAATTCAGGAGAGACCGGAAGAAAGATGGCGGAGAGGACGTCACGTCTGACCTCTCTGTGCTTCTCCACCAGATGCTGCAGCTGTTCCGCACCGCAGAACCCAACATGTTCGCCGTCCACAAAAGCATCATCTGCCGAAACAACAGAAGAAACCATCATGAGCACCATCTTCATGCAAATAGTGCAGCTTTGCTTCTCCATGTCGAACTGTCAAAGACTAGACGGCACTGACCCTTTTGGCCGTGTACAGTTTCCCAAGCGTCAAACACGGTCGTGCAGACGTGAAATTCTCCATTGGTTGCGAAAGCATTGCTCAAACTGGACTGAGTCGGAGACAGATTCTATCTTCTTGATCTCTGCACCAGACACCAATGTAGATGTCTGCATTCTTCCGAGGTGATGTTCTTATAGCTTGTCGACGTTGGCATGATTTAGATGATCAAATTAATTGTATTACTGGTAAAAAATTTAAATTTGGGGAAAAAAATAAATAAATAACAATAATTATATATATTATATCAATATATTATTTTTTTATCAAATTTATTATCAAATATTATATATATATATATATATATATATATATATATATATATATATATATATATCAATAATATTAATAATAGAAAACTACTTCAAAAAAAAGATGCATTCTTCCCAATCCATAACTGGTAGACATAAACGGGATGTGACCAGTTTGGAATTTTACATTTACTATTATTGCTGCTATAATTACATCTGCGCAGCACTTCAATGAGCGCTATAAAAACAATACGATTTGATTATAAAATACGTCACCATAAACGTAAAACGAATAGGCCAAAATGTCTGTTTTATGTTTTATCAGACATAATGCTGAATCTTTACAGCCTTAGTGACCTTGAAATCAAAGATTACAAGTCCATTAAAAAAAATTAAGAAGAATATCCATTTACGGCAGGAAGCGGCGTTTGCTTGGATTACCGTGTCAGGTGGTCATAACCCTCATAACCTGGTAAAGATTCAACTCGTCTGTCGTCTGATTAGTTGAAAATAAACATCAGGAAGTTTTACAGTAACTTTAGGCGTGTGGTGATTGGATGACAAAACACCAATTGGAAGCCTTTATAGCAATGGAGAAGATTCCGTAGCAGGACTCAATCCCGGTCTGGAACTTAATCCTTGTTTCGTACAAGCCTATCTGTTCCTGGACGAGTCACTGGAGGAAGAAGGAAATGGGCAACAAATGACCAATTGGTAAAATTGCTTCCAGACTTTGGTTTCATCTTGCCAGACGAGGTAGAGATGTTTCCGGAATGGTGTGTGAGAAAACGGTGAAATGCATCACGAAACGATCCTGGCTAGTAAAAAGACATCTTTGTCCCACAACAAACCAGTTTTGGATTGTTTTGTTTTAATTATTCAAGCGTCTGTCACGAAACCTCAACTATCTCTATATTGATGTTAATCACGCTACATAAACAGGAAGATGCAGTCAAACAACAAAACAGAGAATGACTGTATGTAAACACAATTCATACGACCATGGGAAACGACCTGAAGTAACCTTTCAGCCACAAGGGTACGGTGTGTTGTTAACCTGTGATGTCAGCATTCACTTTTACATTTATGAAAATTATAGTACATGTTTTTATTTTTTTTTTAATCTCCAACAAGTAGTCGCAAAAAAAAAAAAATTACAACAGAAATACTCTGGGGAAAGAAAAAAAAAAAAAAACAATTGCCGAGTTCTGTTTTAAGAATAATTAGGTTTAGAACAATATATACTATTTAATAACATGAATTCTTTTTTTATTTAATGGGTAAAATATTTATTATATATAAAAATATACATTAAAAATATTTATTCTGACAATGTATGAAATAATCTTATTAAATGTTATCAAATACTAGTCTTGAATATATTAACAAACTTGAAGCAAATTTTTAAACTGTAAAAAAAAAAATACTCTGCAAAGTATACTTAGTGCTCAGGAGAGTATTGTAAAAAGTATATTCTTAATTTTCAAAAAGTTCAAATTTTCTTCAAATTTTCAAATCAAAAATTCTCGAATGGTCTTTATTTACATCAGTTAGATTTATTTGTGACAAAACATTTAGGCTTTTGAGTTTAATAAAAAAATCTTAAAATAAAAAAAAAGTCTCTAACTTGTCGCAAGTAATTAATGCACATCTCTTCACTACGTAGCACTGCATTCGAATCTGAATATGTGAATTGAACAGAAGAACTCACCCACGTCATCCTCATGATAAATAACCGAATGGTGGAAAACGTCGGGGGTGGGAAAGCGCTCGGCGGGTTCAACATAGAAGGTTCCATTCGACGTTCTGATGGAGCCCTCAAACTGACCATCCAGAACCGAACCGCGACACGTGGACCCGCTCTCGCCTTCCGAACACAGCACATCACAACATCACGCCATCGCCACCACGCCATCAGCCATGAGCATCACCTTCTAGTGTTCCGATGTACACATGTGAGAGATCTCCACACCGAGTTCCATCTGAAGACTGGACTTTGAAATCATCTGTGAAGCCGTCGAGATCTGGCTTAAGGCGCAGAGAGAACGACCTACGAGAGAGATTTGGCTGGTTAAGACGTCTGAGATCATCTCAACGGGCAGGTTTACCTCTGAAAAGCTGTGAAGTTCAGCTGAAGCTCCTGTGAGCTGGTGATGGCTTCACGCCGGATGCGCTGGTGCTGCCGCTTCAGAAGGCTTCGGTCATAAGACAGGCCTTCGTAGTACTTAATGTACTCGCTAAGGTCTTGTACAGCTGAAGATAATTAATCAGCCGCTTAATCGAGGACTTTTGTTTCGTTGAAAAACACACAAAACATTTGACAGGAACGTTGCCCAACTCCTAAACAAGTCAAAACTAGCCAGAACCCAAACCGCAGACCTCGTTTCTGTACCTTCGCCTCAAGGTCATGCAAAGTGGAAGGTCTTACCTGTATAAAGTCCTGTGAATAAAAGATTAATCAGCAGACAAATCTTGAAGGCATCGGAAAGTGTGGCTAGCATGTCTTCTGGTGTTCAAACCGTGACACGGAGGAATGCTCCTGCTCTCACGTCCCTGAATTTCACACTTTGGGCAAATACAGACTTGTTGACTGGTGTGAAGGAACAGAACCCGGTACCTGGCTTTAGTAATAAAAGATAAAATCGGTTAAAAGTACTAAGAATTCGATTTGGTATTTAGATGGGAAAACACTGGCCAAACATAATCACGTGAACGCACTAGCTAAAAGTCGTCTCCACTTAAACTCATCGTTTAAAGACTAAATATTGGTTAAAGAGCAAAAAAAGAAAACTAGATGATGGAATTCTGGTGAAATGAGGTAACCCATGTTCCATCAACACCAAGCAAGCTTCCTGAAAAAAGCATAATACATTCATAAGATAAAAGTTGACACAAGTAGAAACAAGGAAACATTGAGACGGTGAAAACATTGTATTGTGCATATAAAAATGATAGTGTGTATATTTATTTACGGTACTTGTTTTTCATATAGATGCATTTATATATACACACACGTATATACTTCTATCGTATATCTCTACGATGAACGACAAAAACAAAACAAAAAAAACACTGAATATGGATTCTGGAAAGACGTTTCCAGAAAGTCAAGGCCGAACAACTCGAAGAACGCTGAATTACAGAAAACAATTGTTGAAACAAATGGAGGTACTGAACAGCCATTTGATACTAAACCGCTGAATAATAAAGACCAGAAACTTGATCGTGACTCTCACACTAATTATTTAAAACTGTAATAATCTCCATAATCCTGCAGGAATGAGGGGAACATGTCAAGTCATTTTAACCTCATGATGAAGGTTGCGTGAGCGTGACCTTTCCAGGCATGCGAGTCTGAGACTCCACCCCTAGTATCACTGGCTTAAACATGATTGGCCGGTGGAGCACGACCTGATGTGAATTGGTGACCTCATTCCAGGAGTCTCCCTAAAAAGAAGAGGTTACCTTAGGACAGCCACATATAAAAGATCCCAGAACGCCATCCGCTTCCCGACACCTAAGAGTCGGATAATTACTTTGGATTTTCAGCGGAACAATAAAATCAATCGCCTTTTGCCCGTGTGTCCTGTCCGAAAGCCAACAGACATTTGCAGGGCTGTGTTGCGTGACACGGTCAAGAACATATTCTTGTCTGTCTTAAATCATTTTGTAGTTAGGGTTCGTCCATTAAGTGAAAGCAGATCCGCACACTCTTTAAAGGATGAGACAGTTTATGAAGCATGAACTTTCCCAACTTAAAACAGATATGAATGCAGGGAAAAAAAAAAAAAAATCTACAATCTAAAGATCTACAATATAAACTCCACTTGTTACTAGGGAAGCTTTTCTGTGAAGGTACTATTCAGTTTTCTAACATGACGCTTGAAATCCCCAGAGATGTGGATCTATTCATAAAAGTGCATTGGGACAAAAGCCACATAAACGATGAAATAACCAACATTTTGCCATTGGTCTGCTTCCACGATTTATAACGAGGTCTTAGGAAGTGCGTAAAGCAACAGTGCCAGCTAGAGGACGTGAAGAGCAAACACTTGTCAAAAAAAACAGCAGTTACTACTTTACTACGATTCAAAAGAAGCTTTATTGAAGCACGTCAAAAAACAGAGGCGACACCAAGTCAACGAATGAGGCGACAGGTTAACTAAACATTCCTGAGGATTCACAAAGTGTAAAAACAACAGAGAAACCGACTAAAATCTACCGTGGTCTGGAATGGAGTCAAACAAACAACTAGAAAACACGTCATATTTAGTGTTCGTCCTGTCAGAAATACTGAGAGTGTACGTGTAAAAAAAAAAAAAAAAAAAGCCCAAGAGTCAATTTGGCAATGTACAAGCACAAGTGGTTTTTACCAAGAACCATTTTTGTGATAATTGCATAAGACAAAAAATGTTAACTTAATATTGCCTTCCAAAGGCTCCGCCTCCTTGAACACCGCTGCCTTGCATCATCTGATTGTTTGATTGGGAGGAGCCCGCCTGAATGTAGCGCCCCCTGCTGGAGAAGACAGACTCGTTCAACTTTTATGGCGATGAACAAGCGAGACAAAAGCAGTGGTAATCGTTGATACCTTGCCATGCCGCCACGACCCATGTGACTTTGTCCCGGACCACCTCGGTCTGCACAAGAATGAAAAAAAAATAAGGTTTAGAAACGTTTTCGCAACAACTAGCAACCGTTTACATTCTTTAAACCAACCTTGCCAGTTTCTGTCACCATCCATTTTACGCCCGGAATCCCAATCTCTGTTGTCTCGACTGAAAGAAAACCAGTGCTATGTGAACATGTCTGTAGTAGGGCTGCAACAAACGATTATTTTGATAATAGATTAATCTATCGATTATTAGAACAATTATTCGATTAGTCATTGATTATTCCAATGATTAATCAGTACGTTTTGAACGATTATTCAGCTCTTTCAGCAAAGATAAAACAACGAGTTTTACCACATTTTTAATTAAGAAATTCACTCCTGTTTTAGAAATAATTACATTTTTTTGTTTTAATATACTTTGAATCAACTAAACAGGTCACTTTCTTTAAGTTTTCTGATTCTGTCCAACTCAAATTACACACAAATGCCCTCTAAGCATTGTTTACACATTTTGATCCAATTCAAAATGATAAATGATTAAAGTTCCATGTGAACATATCTTGACAGCAGCTTCATTTCTAAAACAGGAGTTCAGGTATTAGGTAATATTTGGTAAAGATTGGGTAATATTATAACTATTTTAAAAGGTAATATTGATAAAGAATTCAGATAAAATATCGGCCATTGTTTGCAGTGACAACTCTCCAAACATGGAAACAGCACAGACATAGAAGAGCTACAAACATTAGCTAGTAAAGGTTCTACAGCCTATTTCTAATGAAAAAAATATAGGATAAATTCTGCACAGATGGGAATGGTGCTGCGTATTAATGTATTAAAGGTAATGTTTGATAAAGTGTTAATAAATAAATAAAATGTAATACATTACTGAAAACATCAAGTTATAAAATAGTTTTGTAGCCGCTTGCGTTTAAGCTCTGAAACATTGAAAGCATGGAGTTTAACCTGGAGAAGCATCTGGCATTATTAAATACTTATTACTCTCTCTGCCAGGGCTTTGCAAACTCTGCTTAAAGATACACTACACACTTTACTTCACTATTCAGACCAATAAAACCACGCGACCATCCTTCCCATAATGATACAAAACGGGACGCGCAATTTAATTCTCAAACGTGGGACGGGTGTGTGTTGTAAAGGACGAGTGGCGCGTCGGTCGAGACGCTTCCTCTTTAAGTCTCCAACATGCGCGTTACTCTCCCGTGAAAGACAAGTTCCGCCGCGCATGTATTGCACACGACAGCATTTTAGGTGTTGAGGTGTAAAACTTTCCAACACCTTATTAATTCAGATCGTTTGCACTCCGTCACTGGGAGCGCTGCATTACAGTTAGCGCCACTGCGCCGTAGCGGTCAAATCGCGATATTGCAGGCGCTTTCATTCGGTCACATGACACCAACGATTTATCGACAACACAAATATTTGTCGACACATTTATATTGTCGACATTGTCGATAATGCCGGTTAATCGTTGCAGCCCTAGTCTGTAGATTAACAAAATTGTTTCAATTTGATTTTTTTTGTTTAATTCGACTTTTTCGTAGGGCTTTTCAGGGTTGAAAATTTAAACTAATAAAATATCCAGAAAGAATCGTGATCTTTATTCTAAGCAAAAAAAATCGTGATTCTCATTTTATCCAAAATCGTGCAGCTCCACTACTCATCTTATTTACCTTTTTGTTGCATATTCACAAGGAACACCATTCAGGTCATGAACCTGAACTCATTGAAAACTCATTAAGTAACTACCTGCCGTAACCCGGCCGAGAATTCATCCCACGCTTGTCGTAGCCACTTCCCCAGTTGTCGCGATTGTCTCTTCCATGTCGGTCACGATCACCAAAGTGCTGCGGAGGGAGGAAGTGATGAGATTGCGCCACACATGACACGAGCCGTCAAAGGAAAATGCTTTTCACCTGGTCTCCACCTCGGTTGTCCCTCCTGTTCGTCAAAGAATAATGAAAGGACATTTAAACCGAATCAAACCACAGAGATGAGCAGTTCAGCAGTTAACCTACATCATGTCATCTGGGTAACGGTTGCGATCTCGGTGGTCAAAGTCTTGGTAGCGGTCTTGACGTCCGAAATCAGAGCGGCCAAAGCGATCGTCCATAGACATTCTCTTCATTGGGAAATCGTCTTTTCTGTAGAGTTAAGAGTCACAAAAAGAGAGACATTTTTTTTTAAATATTCAGAAATCAAATATTTAATCCTCTAACTAGACTTTATACTACAGAGGTCGCACTAATAAAACAACTATCGGAAGCAGAGTTCACTAATAAAAATAGTTTTCTCTAATAATGCAATTTCTCACAATGGGCCTCTCGACTAATTTGTAACTCATTTCTCTCGACTAATTTCAAATCTCATTTTTGTTATCGCCGTGGCCTGTGGGATTCCCCGCAAAGTCTTGTTTGGCCACAAAAGACAACAGTGTGGCTTTCACCGAAAAGACAATTGTGTAAACGTTCATTAAAATGAAAAACAGTAACGCCGTAACTGTGGTTGACGTGTTTGTGAGACTGAGGTCATGTGGTGTGGGTAGACGCCTCTTGAGGACTTTACGACACTGTGGTGCACCAAATTGCACTAGTGTATTTGAAATTGCACATTATATTTTGTCTTGTCACAATCGCACCTGTATTTTTGCACAAGCTATTTACTGTTTCTTTGCTATTTGCATTTTTGCCTTCACCGTTGTCATTTAAATTGTCTTTATTCGTTTCTGTTAAAAATGGCTTTCTGTTGTTTGTGCTGCGGTGGAACACAAAAATGGCATTATTAAAATCCATCTTATCTTATGTTTGTTCCAACGAGGTTTATTGTTGGCTAGTTGTCAGTGCCAAACGGCGTGTTCTTTGGACCACTTCTACCTGCCATCCATGTCGTAAGGCCTCTTGAGGGGTCGGCGGTCCTGTTCGAAGCGCAGCTGGTCCTGCTGGCGCCGCAGCTCCTCTCTCTCTCGATGGATGCGGTCCTGCTCTCGGCGCCGCTCGTACTCTATCCGCATGCGCTCGCGCTCCAGGAACTCGCGCTCCATGCGATCGGCCTCCAGTCGCTGCTTCTCCACCTGCAGCAGGCTCCTCTTCCTCATCAGTCTATTCTTCTCCTCCCTCTCACGGAAAAGGCGAATGCGCTCACGTTCCGAGCGGCTGTCGCGATCACGCTCCCTAGGAACGCCACCAAATGCATTAGAGTCAGAGTTCTCACCAAAAGTTACCGTGTTAGAATTACCCAGAGTTCCTGCGCCTCTCGACTTCTCGAATTTCACGCTCTCGTTGTCTTTGACGCTCACGCTCTCTCTGCTCTTTAATCTGGTCAAAGGACAGAATGTCCTTCCGTTCCTTGCTTGATGTGCGCTCACGACTCTTGGTGCTCTGTTGAAATGAGAACACAAAACCGTTCATAATGGCATAAACCCAGAGCATTTGACTAAACCCACCCTTTCTTTGCTCTTCGTTTTAACACTGATGACAGGCTCTCCTTTAGATGTGTCCATCACTACTGTCCGTTCTCCACCTTCTGTAACGAGAACATCACATGATGAAGACTTGTGTACCAGGACTGGTTGACTTACATGGTCCAGGTTAAGTGTTTACCTTTAGCATCTGAGCTGTCAGATTTCTCCTTGTTCTCAGAGCTGTAAAAAAAATAATTTTGAGTAGACCGTTAAAATCAATAAAACCTCATAATTAACAAGTTTCTTGCTTTTCACACTTCTTCATGTTTTTTGTTTTAAATTTTAAGAGTAAATGCTACTTTAGTTCTTTTAACATTGGATACTTTGACTTTTACTCATGTCTTCTTGGAATTGGTTATTGTAATCGAGTAATTTTTACAGTAAGGTATCTGTACTTTTACACCAGTGTTGCCTTCAGGGCCTCTCACAACTGACAAAATAACACCACAAAATGACCATCTAACTTCAACATACTTCTCGGCTTTGGAGTCGGTTGACTGTCTTCGGTCCCCAGGCTTTTTGGAATCACTTTTGTCACCAGGTTTCTTTCCTGCTGGTTCATTCTTGGCCTGAAAATGGTTTAAATACCATAAGCACATGAAGCACAGATAACGAAGGCCAAAAACGTCAAGAGAAACAAGGCAGCCAAACATACTCGTTCGACTGAAATCATCCGCCCGTGGAGTTCGGTTCGGTGTAGATGGTCGATGCATGTAGTGGCCTCCTCGGCGGAACACATGGTGACAAAACCATAGCAGCGAGCTCCTGGACTTCTGGCGTTTGTCACCACTTTAGCACCAACGACCTACAACAGGAACATCTCGGCACATTGTAGAAACCCAGAGAGCAGCTCGTTTCAATTCCATCCACAAACCTTGCCATATTTGCTAAACAGGGTCTTCAGATCAGTCGCTCTGGTGGTTGAAGACAGTCCACTGACCCAAAGGTTTCGTCCGCTCGCAGCACTGCCACCTGTTGACCAGTCGCAAAAATCAAAGCCGCAAAATTCTGAACTGCTCAGACAAAGGGAATAAAAAGTGATACCTTTATCGTCTTTCGATTCCGATTTGCTTGATTTATCCTCTTCATCACTAGAGAAAAACAAAAGTCCATTTTAAGAAACAAAACTGGCATTGATTTTTACCGGGACAACCAGTTTTGATGATAGCCCAACTACAGAGAATAAAACAACCTCAGTCAATGAACAAACTTCTGTTTACTATGAATGGCAGAGTCACGCTGAAGCCCAAATTTGAAAAAGAAAGAAAAAAAAAAAAAAACAAGTAGGATTTCAAACCATGTATCTGGTACACTAACGTTTGCGAACAGAAAAGAGAAGAAAATGCGCAGTCCATTACAAATCCACCATTAGTTAAGGCAATGAAACAGAAAGCCATTGTTCTAAGAGACAGAAATCGACAAACCTCTTTTTCTGATCATCACCCTGTACAGTGGACTCTTTCGCTTCTGAAGACTCAGCCGGTTCAGTCTTCTCGCACTCCTCCACCCCTTCTTCCTTTGACGAATCAACTGCGCTTTCATTATCGCGCAACCCCGTTTCACTAGCGTTAGCGGTCTCGCCAGAAAAGCTCTCAGAGTCCACAACATTGTCCTGAACGTTTTCTTGCTCCTTACACGTCGACTCTTCGCAGGCTGACGGTTCCGTTTTCAAATCTTCCTCGGTGCTAGCGAGGTCGCCAACATTCTCATCCTCCCTGTGAGAATCCCAGACTGAAGAGTTTTCATCTTCAGTCGGCTCTTCAGTGGAGTCTTCTTTAAGCGGCTCTGACATACAAGACCCGGCTACTTTCTCACTTTCTACGGATTTAACAGGAATAGAATGGAACAGTTTAATCACTTCTGAGACATTGCAAAGGAATTATCGTGGAACTGGCAAGGATCGTGGCCCTCTGCTTTGTCAAACACAAAGGCAAGCTATAACCTATGAAGAGACTGGAAAAACCAAAGCCGAAACAAGAAACAAGCTTCCGGGCAAGAGGCGATCGCTTTTCGGTTCACCTGCATCCAAGCCAGCGGATGCTGTCGAGCCACAAGTTCTGCACCACGGTCCAAAATCCTTTTTCGGCTTGTTTATAGCTTGAAGCGTCCTTGATGCGGCACCATCAGCTTGTGCGGTTTTAAATGGAAAAGCGTGGCTTTGAATCAAGCAAATGGTCCGCTAGTGAAATCTCCAATTAAGTAAATGAGTCCTACAGTGATTTGGCTTCATCATCCTCCATTTTCTTCTCGTCTTCTCTTGGTCGTCTTCGCGCAACCTAAAAATACTGAACTGCATCTGCTACAACCGCTTACACCAACCCAAGCGCTCACTGAAACATTACTGACATTCTGCACAACTGTGACAAAATCGTGTCTTTAATACAAATTTCTGCAAGGATTTTGTCAGGAATACAGAAAGTCAGTAATTAACTTTGGATTTCCAGTCTCTTTCCTCAAGATTCCTGATAGCTTTACTCTTAACAGCCTACAGCGTCACCCTATCGTGAACAGCGACTCCTGACAGCTTCATACGCTACCTTTTTCACTTTTGATGTCTTCGTTCTCTTGCTCTTCATCACCCTCATCTGCCTGTAAAAAATAAACGGATAAAGTCTTCAAAGATTATCAATTTAGCTTAAAATCAATCAAGCCTATAAAGAAAACTCTTTACTATAAAAAAAAAACATATTACTCCATTACAAGTTACAAGTCATTAATTCCAAGTTGTAAAAGTTGTAAAATACACAATTTTAAGTATTTATAAAGTATATATAAAGAACTTAAGTATTTTACTCGTACTGAACCCAAAAACACCAAGACATGTAAAACACAAGAAATTCTTTACTTGTGAGGTTTTATTTCCTAATAAAGAAATTAAATTTAGCACCTAAATGCTTTTGCACAAATTAGCACAATGTCATACAAGAACTCAGATGCCCAAAATACTTAAGTAACAAATATTTTACAAAGTACTTTACACCACTGGTTTGAATAACCAGAACGGACTTTATAGTCCGTTCTCAATACAATTATAACATAAGTAAAAAAATTAATTTTCACAACTTAAGTCCACTAATGGGACTCATCCAATGCCATTTACACAGGGTTAGTAAAATATACAAAATATTGCGTATTTGTTTACTTTAGTAAATAATTTATAAACAAATAAGAAAAAAAATAAAATTAAAAATAAAAATTAAAAAATAATTTATTTTTAATAAAAAAATAAACAATTTATTTTGAAATAATATTCCTGTTGTTTTTTTTATTTATAGTTATTTTGAGAAAACGTTACGTTTTAGTGTGTGTATCACGTTACGCCCCCGATTTAATGAACGGCTCAACAACAATCCTACCTGCTGGAACACAGCCATGCAAAAGAACATGGAAAATGGACACAGCTTGTGCTCCTGTAGTCCGAAAAGTGATTTTATGGAATCAATTTGGTGCCAAATAGATTCGCGAGCGAGAAACCTCGAATTGAGCGAGCGCACCTTGAATTGAGCGCGTACACCTATTCTCAAATCAACAGTCGGTCACGCTCCGTTCTAGTCTGCGCAACTACAAATCTTTATGGCACGAATTGACGTCTTGCTATGATTGGTCAAAGCGAACAAATCGTGGAGCAGACCACCGCCATTGTCCCGCCCACCATGACATGTCTTAAAATTTAAATCGGCTAAACACAGATCTGAACTAACATTAGTCGCGGAGACTAGTCCTAAAACATTTATGATGAGTCACAACAAATCTACTTCGACTAATCACATTGCTCGATAGACTCACATTGAAAAATATTTGAAGATATCTCTAAATGAGTTTCTCCTAGTCGCAATTTAATTGAAGACATCTCAAAATACTTGAGATATATACAGATATTTATTCAAACATATATACATAAATAATAAACGCATAAAAACCACAACATAATCATAATAATAACAGTACAATCATATTGTTATTTTCCATAATACGTGTTTGAAAGGGAGTAGAAAGTACAACTTATCAAGTCCTACCCCCTTTTATATTCCACTTTAACACATCATAAATTAGCTTAGACGAGACTTACAAGATAAATCTATGACAAAAATGTTAAATCATTCCACGTTTTTAATGTAGTTCGAATGAATGTCCTTTTTACATTTATGTTTGTTTAAGTTCGTACATTACATATAGAGATGTCAAACCAAATCACTTTATTATCACATCACCGTGTGAGCTGTGTTGAGTAAAAAAAGGGTGGTGAAAACTCACACGGCAGCGTTGGATGTGCTTATAGTAGTGTAAATGTACGCCTACTCCTTTTAATCTTTAAATATATTGTTACTAGTGCTAATACATTTGTACTAGTAGTAAAATAATTAAAGATATCTCTAAATATTTATGACTACTCCTAATGGAGTTGAAGATATATCCAAATGCATTTAATTAAAAGATATCATGCGCAGTACCAGAAAGAGCGCTTAAAACTATTTTTTTTTTCAAACGAACGTAATATTTGGCATCAAACTAAGAAAAATGAAAAAAAAAAAAAAATTTTTTAATTTTAAATATGAAAAAAAAAAAATGTTTTAATAAAAATTAATAGAATGAAAACAAAAATCAAAACATTGACATGTTTCCGGGCATATTCAAGAATACCACCAGACACAACTTTCTATGAAAAAAAAAAAAAAAAATTCGGGTAAAAATATTGCCCCGCCCCCGGTAGATAAGATGGAAGCCTAATTAAGCAGTAAAATGGCGCCACCTGGTGTTCCAGCATCAAATTACACCTAAAAGTAAAAATTAGGGAAAAAAATTTTGAAATTTTTTTTTTTGAAAATCTATTAAAAAATCAATAAACATAGCGTGACAGGTGTCACGAGTTGCATTATAGGGTTAAGATATCTAAAACCTATTTTGACAAGTCAATAATATTTTAAGATATCTTTAGTTCGATTCATAACTATAGTAGATTTATATTTAACGATATCTTCAAATGATATAGTTGTATCTATGAATGCTGTTCCTCATCTCCAACTGTATAGATATCTGCAAATGTAGTTGTGACTAATCAGACCTCAATTACAGGAATTCTGACTAGGACTTTGATTTATTACCTGACATTGAGTTTCCGGATTCTCCTCCATGTTTGCGTCGTCCAAATCCTGCAAGTCAGGAACAGCATTTCAAAACATTCATGAAAAATACAACAACAACAACAACAAAAAAAAACAACTCTGAAAAGCACCTCGGGTCTGTTGATGACATCATTAAAGTCCTCAGATGTAAGGTTGTCCTCGGTCAGACAGCAATCTAGTGCGTCGCTTGCGCCTAAACTGTCCTCATCACACTCGTCCTGGATGTCTCCTCCGATGCCCATATCGGCTTCATCTAGAACATTCATGTCCAGGATATCCATCTCGTGAAGGTTCTCGGGGATAGCATCTGTTTCATCCTGATGAGATAACCCACCAAACAGTTAGCGTCTAATTATCAATTTTTTTCAGGCAATCGGAGAAGCATCATGCGGGAAAATATTGCAGACCTGGCCATCAATGGAGTCCTCCTCAAGATTGCAGTCAGGTTCGTCAAAGTCTTGTCGTTTGCCTGAGAAAAAAAAACTGATTGTTGTCAGCCTATAAACACACAGAGTAGGAAATATCCAACTAAAATGTAGAAATTCACCTCAAACTAATTTTAAACCAAATTGATCGAAAAGTTACCTTTAGGAGTTCGCCGAGGTGCTTTCTTCGGTGTTATATCAAGGTGTACAATAATTTCATCTGGATTTCCACCTTCATCTTCAATAGCCTGAAAGAAAAAGTTAAGCATTGAATCCGAGAAACGTAACTTAACTTGATCTATAAAGTTAATCTAGAAATGATCATGAATTGACCTATAAAGTTATTATAAACTTCATTCATCCCACGTGTTACGTAACCCAGCGGGCGCATCCCTTTATGTAGCTAGTATACGTGCACTTTAATTCAGGGGGGAGGTTGTTGATAAATGTGAGGTAAAACAAATAGTTTATGTAATTAAGAACTGTAATTGGATGTAATATACTGCAAATGAATGGTTTACATAGTTAGAGAAAACACAGCACAATGCTGGTAAACAGTTTTTGCCGATTTATCCTGCTCGTGTAGGTTCGGGACAAACTATGCACAATAGAAAATGAGAATTCTATCATGAAAAACATAAATGGATTATTTGAAATATCTTGCCTTTTTTAACCGCTCTGAGAGAAGACTTTTATTGCCGCTGACATCGAGGTTTCTGCGCTTTAGCTCGGCCTTCAGGTCGATCACCCTCAGCTCAGACAACTTGCGAACACCCGTTTCCACAAGTCCAGTTTCAGGCGTCGACGTGTCGGACATTTTCTTAGATGTAAAACTGACGGAATCGGAAATAATATATCTCCCACCCGGATAAATTTCACTGATTTTAAATAAATTGATACAAGAGCAGCAACGCGACTACCCCAAAACAAAATGGCGTCGCTCTTGCCAGCTGCGCATGCGTCAATATCACGATTGAATTGACACGCGCATGCGTACAACGTGGATATACGGTATTTTAGTTCACGTTTATCATAACTAAAATGTCTAAAACGTAAATCATTCGAATCCTAATCTGAACTTTGTGTGTGCATTTTTAAGCTTATGATACATCAAGAAAGTATTATTTCAAATCGATGTCTTAATACCGTAAACTACTCTCCACACGCAATCTGCTATTTCTGACATACAGTGGAAAATTACCATAGTAAGAGTCACACACGGCCAGCAAACAGTGCGAAATTTGACCGCAGAAAGAGGTTTTAAAGCGTCGCGTATTCTCTCAACTCCGTCAGCTTGCTCATCTCCATGGAAACGTGTTTCAGTCAAAAGGCGTGCGGACACGCCCACGATAGCTGACGTAAACCTGATCATTTACATACAATACATTTTTTTCAAACGCAGCGCTTAACAATCAGTCTAACATATACAAAAATAATTTGTCTAAAATAACAGAAGCTTGATTTATTTCATTTTGTAATGAAAATTTGCTAAATGCATTCATTTTACAAAACACATTAATTAATCTTACGACGTTAAAAAATTAATTACAAATTACATCTAAATCATTGTTAAGAATTATCTTTACAAATTGTGGTTGAAAAAACTTTAAGGCTTAGATAAAATATTATCATGAAGTAGTATTCAACTCAAAAAATTTGGTTGACACATCACAACCCATTGTATCTAAAATTATTTCAGCCCTTTATTTGAACTAAGTTGATCTGTGTGTGTGTGTGTGTGTGTGTGTGTGTGTGTGTGTGTGTGTGTGTGTGTGTGTGTGTGTGTGCGTGAGACCTTGCTACCTGCATACAAAAATGTAAAACCTTTTAAATCAGGATCCTTCATTGTGGAGAGGAGCCAACTCGACCTGAGGAAGACGCGGGCGGAGCGTCGAAATTATGCAATAAATAACGTGTTCTACGTCACGTATACAAATCTATATTTTTTATTCCAAATACTAAGAATAGTTTTTGTCAACAAAAAAATGACAGATGATGACAAATGTACAAACGATGACAAAATTATTAAACATTACTGGTGTTGCTTTAAATTGCCCTTTTCTGTCCTGTAATTGTTAAAAGGCAATTAAATCATGTAACAAGGCACTAGGGCATATCACACTTTTCATTGACGCATCACTGACCGCTTAAACCAGGGGTGTCAAACTCATTTCACATTGTGTACCACATAAGGGCTAGTGAGATGTCAAGGGGGCCGGACCATTAAAATTATACCAGACTCTGCTATAAATAACCAAAAAAATCATGTCTTTCCTTTGTTTTGGTGTAAAGAAGCAACATATTGAAATTTAATGAACTGTCCTTCTACAAAACATTCCATAAATTATCTAATATTAAAAAAATATAGAAATATTTTAGAAATATATCTGTAAATAAATTGGACTACTTTATCTACTTTTCTCTGTTTGGATAACAACATTTTGGCTAATGAGGGTGTAGCAGAGAGTTAGAGACCAAGGTTTTCAGTTTGTCTCAGTGACACAGCGTTGCACTCTGATGAAAACACTGAATTGCAGCTTTTTAAAAATATGAATTCCAAGTCTTTAATGCATTTTTATCCACTTTCAAATGATTCTGCGGGCCTGATCAAACCTCTGCACCCCTGGCTTAAACAGAATTCGGTAAGTTGCTAAATTTAAACAAGGGTTCATCAGAAGTCACACCGGACAAGCTTTTGATTTCACAAGGTTCTCCCGTCACGAGGAACTCTGGATTAGTGCTTTCCTCCGGTTCATTTTTAAAAACAAAACTGGAGGGTGATTCACCAGGGGTCTGGCAATGAGAGCAGGACGTGGCAGGAGACACTAAAGACAAAGGGCTCAGCTCTGGCAGGTACGTTCTGAAACTCTCACTGAAGGAGGAAGACTCAAAAAAGCTGTGAATCTGCAGCTCAGTGGAGGAGGAATGAGACGCTTGTGGCTCGTGGAGGTTCAGTTTGGACACTAAAGGTTTGCCTACTGTCACTCTTTGCTCCTCCGTGAGTTCCTCCTCCAGATTGGCATACTTGTAGTGTAGGCACACCGTAAATGAAAGATCCTTCTGCAAAGAAGACTAGTTAGAAATTCCTTTTTCTAACTACAAATTACAAGAAATACACGAGATTTTTCCAGACCTTGAGCCTCTGCAAGGCGCTGATACGCGTGAAGAGTTGCGGTTGTCCCGGCGGCTGTAGATCTTCCATGTTGAGTAGTAAGCTGCCAGCTTCCAGAAGACTTTCCTGATTGCTCTGCTTCAGGTCCACTTGTGGGCCCTAATAGTTATCCAAAAAGAATACAGGTTTAGATATTCATAAATAAAAACTGAATAAAAGAAAACCATCTCAAAAGAATTACAATTTAGCCATCAACCTCGGTAAAATCAAAGAGTTGGGCAGAGCAGGACGTGATGTCATCGGAAGACTCCACGATCCGAGTGTAGATGATCATGATATTGGAGAACTCGGCAGCAAATCCCAGCTGAACCCTGACTCCACATTGGAACTGAAGGCAACGGCTCTGTGGGAGCACTGGGACAAAAAACGTTCCATCGGTCAGCTCAGTCTTCGCTCATCAATATTGACGGGTTATTATTTCAAGCAACGGACTCACCGTGTGCAATCTCCCACTGTAGGTTTCGTGTTGAAGCCGTGATTTGACAAGGCGGCTCTCGAATGACGTCAGTCAGAGCTCGACGCTCTGAGAGATTGCTGCGCAGCTCCAGAGCCTGAAGGCCCTCCATGATTTCACACCGTCCCATATCTATAAAAACAACCGTGGGATTGTTCTTTGTTCGAACACATCTCTTCACAATTTGTGACATGATTTCAATTCCGCAACAAATATCTTTTTGAAAGGATTTTCACTTTCGCTTACTTTTTTAACCTTAATAATAACCAGGGTTTATTATAGGATGAGGATGTGGTGTGCCACAGGACTCAGTTTTAGGCCATCTTTTATTCCTCAATTTCTATGCTTCCTTCAGCCAAGATTGCAAACACGCTTAATGTTTCGTATCAAGCGTCTGCTGATGATCTGGAGATGTACTTTTCAAACTTTTATCTGCTCATATGCCGGCTTTAAAAAGTGCACACTCGTCTCCTCGGAAGGATTTTGCCACATTATTAGTGATGTGTCGTTCGTGAATGATTCGTTCAAAACGTGCTCTGTAGCGAGCAGCAGCACTCAGTACATTCGTGATTTGGAACGGATCACTCGTTCTTCATTCATTCTGTTCACTTGTCACGTGACCGCGATCAAGCTGTTAAAGCAAATATGGCAGGGCAGATGTTGAAGTTTTTCTAGGGATTCACATGATTTGATTAGTTTTGTGGCAATTTATGTATTATTTGTTGTCCGCTGAAGAAAACCATGCTGTCTTTTGTGTATATTGTTTAAGAGCGCAGTCAATTTTACAGCGCCACCTGCCGGAAATGAACGAATTGAACGAATGACTCGAAATGATTCAGTTAAAATAATCGATCTTCCCATCACTACACAATACACCTGTCCTGCATTCCCTCTACTGGTTGATAGGTGAGTTTTTGTTTTGCTTTCAAAAAGGCGTCTCGTAAAACTGCTCGTCCTGACATTTGTGTTGTTTTTGATGCCAAATTAAATGAAGTTTAAAAGAAGCTTAGATCCAAACCTTCTGCCACCTTGTCGAGTAGGACCGTGATCTTCTCCGGCTCCAGCAATCTCTTCTTAAGAAAGCTCATGAAGATTCCGTTACAAAGCCTCTTTTCGTCGACTTCAAACGCCTCGGCATCCACACACCTGCATCCACATCATGAAAGATCAACATAAAATCTTTATCAGGGAGCCACTAGTGCTCAGCCAGACTCACGTTGCGTAGCCAAACACTATGTTTGCAGTCACTTTCAGATGCTCGGGTTGGGGGATGATGTCGTCATTTGGGTTTCTGTTGAAAGAACCACACCAGTATTGTTTTATTTTTTTTATGGATTCAGATTAGTGTCAAAAAATATGCTTCACATTGTCGTTTGGCTTTTTATTTTTCGCTTGAGATCGTCAAATTTTAGTTTGAGGCATTTAGTTTTTCTTTTTTATTTTTTTTTCGTGTGTTTCAGATGTTTGCACTATTTGCACTATGACTTTTTGCACTAGTTTCACGTAAGGGCGGCACTTACTCTGATTGGCTGGCGAGAATGTGATTGGCAGCAGATGACCAGGAAGTGTGCACCGAGTCATTTGTCGCTTTTTTAATGCGAATATACAATAAACTGTAACTAAAGTGTTATTTTTGCACAATTTTGCTAAATTATTTTGTTGGCAGGCTACTTCAAAATAATAGTAGACATTTGTCTCTACACATTGAAAAATTATGAAATTTGCGAAAAGAAGGGTATGAAGGGTATCTAAAGAATAAAATGTAATATTATTAAGAATAATAATAAAATGTTCCGTTTGTTTTACTAACGCTCTTGTAATTCTCTGTTAACTAGAATTTAATGTGAACCAGCACTCGCTAAACTCTCCCACCGCCTAGTCAACTGATGATCTAACGCAAATATCTAAAATCTACAAGGGAAGAAGATCCTTTGCATATTTAGCACCTAAACTATGGACTGCTCTGCCTAGCACAATTTGAGACTCAGAATGAGTGAGTGAATTTAAGTCTCTTCAACGAAGCATATATTGACCTGTTGTAATATCATACAGAATAAGTTAATATAATCGTATAGAAAGGCTGCCTAATCTAGTGCTCGGAACCGAATCAAACCTGCACCTCCTAAAACTATCAAAATCTTTAATTGTGGTACTTCATGTTTTCCTAATGCTTTGTTTTTACTGTGTTTCACTCCTCTCCTGAGCGCCGAGTGCCGTACGACCGCCTGGACGAGTGTCGTGCCACCAGATGGACATGACATCTATCAGACTACTTGGGATGATAGAATCTCCTAGGAGCTTCGAGTTCAACCAACGCACTGATTTTGTAGTGTTATAATGCCAGAGGAGACTGGCACCAGTGAGCCGGGTTCTCCACAGGGTTTTTTCCTCGTTAGAGAGGTTTTTTACCTGGCAACTGTTGCATATGTGCTTGCTCACTGGTCATGGTCATAGTCCAAGTGATAATCACAACAATTTTCTTTAAACACCAACTACAAATGAAAAAAGCAACAATCCTCTTACATATTCACGCGTGTGCTTTGAGACAGTTAAAACTGAGAAAAGCGCCTTACAAATGCTCTGAACTTGAACTTGCCAATCACATTCTCACCAGCCAATCAGAGGAAGAGCCACAGTACCAAAAGTCCAAACGCAAAAACCTGAAATGCGTGAGAAAAAAAGTTTCGAACAAATATGTGAGGATTGCAAAGCACTTTATATTAGGCACAAGTCTGACAGAATGCGCACCTCTTGCGACACATATCCAGCAAAAGCACGTTGAGCCCCGTATGGCGCTCTTGCATGCGCTGCAGCACGTACTGCACCCTCAGACACTCCTTGTTGGTGTAGTTTGCTGGCGCGTCGATTGGAACCATGAAACTATTGCCATAGTTCTCATAGCCGTGACCAGCAAAGTACAAAAGCCCTTTGGATGGAAGACAGAACCTCAGACGTCAGCTGAGCCACCGCATCATCACGTCATGCCACCCACCGTAGACGCCTCGATCCAGCAGCAGCAGGAACTCGCTCACGGCGCTGTGCATCTCTTGCCAGTTGAGGTCCAGCAGAGACACGACTTTGAAATCCAGCTGGCGCAGAAGGTTGGTCAACTCGTGCACGTCTGCCATCGGAGCTCTCAACTGCCGGTGATGAAGGTAGTTCATGTTGCCCATCAGGAGCGCCACCTTGTCTGTGGCTGCACCCACGGAGACGGTGAGACGGGCTGTTTTTGACACAGCATCACGTTGGTGACTTACCCACACATTCGCCCAGCTGCTTGGAAGGGAAACCTGGAAAGGCGTGCGAGAAGAGTGTGAATGACGTGTGCCAAGGCGTGTGAAACGCTCGCGCAATTACTTTCCTTCTTCGGTCACTTCCCATGGGACGTCGGAACAGGAACCAGGGCCTGGACAATCAGTGCGTGAACTTAACGGAGGACTAGATATGAACTCACGGAGTGGCTCACCTATGGTCACAGGAACCTGATGGCTCCAGGTCTCGTGATACAGATTGTAGACCCTGCAGCAGTACGTTCCTCTGTCGGCCGTCGTGGTTTGAGGAATCTGTGCACAGGTTTCCACGTCAATGCTCTGCTTCCACCGTGAGGATTCAGCTCAGCACCTTCAGAAAGTTTCTGGTGAACTTTGGCATGGGACGTCTGTTGTGATGCCACAGGAACTGCGGCGGCGGGTTGGCGTGGGCTACACACTGGAGATAGAGAGCATCTCCCTCCATCAGAGTCTGAGCTTGGGGTTGCTGGGTTATACACAAGCCACTTGACGAGGATGGGAGATAGCTTGCGCCGGATCCTGGAAAGCAGTTGGCAAGGAACAGATGAGCAGATGATGCTGAGCTTTTGGAGCAGAGATCCACACACGTGCCTGCACTGGCTTCTTCAGGTCTCAGCAGACGTATCTTGCACCAGCTGGAGAAGACATACACGTCTCCGCAACTGATGCGACATATGTAGTGACCCTCGTGAGCCGGGCTGGAGATATTTAGCACCAACTCCTGGCCACTTCCTCCAGGAACCTGAAGAGCATGAACAACCGAGAGACGTGATGCCTTTATACCCAGGTTTGAGCTGGGCCATTCATCCAAAAGTTATCAAAATCGTCCATCAGAACTTACAGTATAATTGATCAAATTCCAGGTTGATTATTTCAATTACTCTCGCTTTAAAAACGCTACAGCGCGCTTAAACAGTTTGGATGACCAAAGTTAAGGCAACACATTTGTAGCTTCTTGTCAGAGTAGAGGAAACGTTGATACAGTCGACTCTGTATAAGTGCACCCCCCAAAGTTCCATTACAGCCTTCACCAAATAACTTTGGGTCACATGGTGTTAATTCAACAAATTGTTTTATTAATACGATGAGTCAGCACAAGCTCAAAGCAGGCTCTTAACCGGAGCTGTTTCCCCATCTTTTGAATGGGATAAAAACAGGCACTTACGCGGAGTCGACTGTACATGTTCTGAACAGGTTAACATTCTATCGTTTCTTAAAAGCTAAAAAACGCAAAAACGAAAAGAGAGGAAAAACGACAATAAATAAACAGTGCAAAAATGGATTGACGATGTATTGCACATTAAACATTTGCACAGGATTTACATCGGCTATACAAGAATGATATGCAGGAATAATAATACTAATCCAAGTGTTTTATTGGATTATCTTAAAATTAAGTAATGCACAATTTATTAAAAAACTTCCAGTGAACTCCTAGGGCAAACAAAACGTAGTAGTGATCGTTTGTGATTGTTTATAAATCGTAATCATGTTCAGTTCATCGGGATTGTGATCGCCCAGCCCCAACTCGCTGTACCTCGTCTTTGCCCCTGAACCACTGATACGTGAGTTCCGAAGGTCCAACTGCTCGGCATCTCAGAACCACATCACTTCCCACCGGCACCTGCTGGTTCTGTGGCTGGAGTGTGATGTCGATTGTGTGAAGCACTGGCCAAAACAAAAACCTCTTTGTCGAGCAGACCTTGCAGAAGCTTGCAGAAGAAATGCCATAACATCTACCTTGGGTCAGCAGAAACCCCACAGCCTCTTTGTGCTCGATTTTCCGGAGCCCCTGAAGAAGGAAAGCGAGCGTACAGCCTCTGTCGGCGAGCAGGGAGAGCAGGTAGCGACCTGGGCTGCCGTTCGGACTCAGCACCTTCAGCGAGCAGTCGGTCATCTCTTTGTCACTTGGAACAATCGGGAGACGGTCACACAACAGTCACGTCTCTAGCGTGAAGGGAGCGTACCTGCAGCTGAACTGACGCTGCTCGGACACGGCCTTGGCCAGCTGCTTCCAGCCACAGTGCAGGTTGTCCAGCATGAAGCCCAGCCTGTTTAACACCAGCTCGCTCAGGCTGCCCACACTGCGCTCCTGCTCCATTGTTCAGCTGATGCCTGAGGAAGGAATCAGAAGCATTTAACGTATGCATGGGATTGGTTTTTCTTATTGTTGTTTTAAATAACACCTTTAAATGTGTTATCATATATTGAGAACGTAAAATGTTAAGCCTTACTCCTGTGATGCCATGTTTATGAGTGAGTGAGTGAGTGAGTGAGTGAGTGAGTGAGTGAGTGAGTGAGTGAGTGAGAGAGGAGAGAGAAGAGAGAGAGAGAGAGAGAGAGAGAGAGAGAGAGAGAGAGAGAGAGAGAGAGAGAGAGAGAGAGAGAGAGAGAGAGAAGAGAGAGAGAGAAGAGAGAGGAGATAGAGAAGAGAGAGAGAGAGAGAGAGAGAGAGAGAGAAAATGTAAGGAAACTATACAAAAAACGCGGAACTATGGTTAGGGGTGGACTCTCGAATTACAGCTTCTTCTCTAATCAATTCTGATATCGGGTTTTTTTAATTTACAACGTTCTCATTACGACCACACGATGCGCGTTATCACGCGGATAATTATCAGGGATGGTGTTTCACTTTCTTTTCATAAAGCAGACGAAACCGCTCTGTTCGTCTATTTACCCGAAACAAAACGCACTTACCTGTAGGAAGCTGATGGGTGAATGTAATCCAGGAAGTAAGACACACAAATCGCGATATAGGACCGAGAGCGACCGCGATTTTCTTACTCCAGACGCTTTGCTTGAGGTTTGTACATCGTAACTTTGTCCGACTCGGTGAACACGCCGAGCAAATATCCGCTACTGTAAATTTCCAGTTGTAGTTCCTCTTTCGGTGCGCGCGTGTGCGTGTGCGTGTGCGCGCGCGGCAACTAGCACGAGCTTGACTTTCACCTTCTCTCGCCCAATAACAGCGGAGTACAATTTGCACGATTTACATCTCCAGCGTTTCGTCTGCTAAGAAAAGCATCAGTAAAAAATATCTGGCAAAGTTTAAAGATTTAAAAACATCCTGCGTGTTTTATTACGATCGGGAGATGACGTACGTGCAATGACTTGCAGATAAGACACACAAAATTAAATGTAAACACAAAGCGCATATTGCGGAAAGAAAATATCAAATAAGCCTGAAAACTTTTATTGTCAAAATCAACAGCCATAAACCAAGGTCCGGTGCATTCCGGCAAACAAATAGTCTTTTGTTTTTGTCCCACTGAAAATAAAAGTCCTTGTGGGAATGCTTCACATCTTCCTCCCTTTGTGCAGTTTATTATGCCTCCAAATCTGCTGCTTCCTCAGGACTGACCAATATTCCCAGCTGTCAGGTTCCAGTTCGTGGAGTTTTTTGGGTGGTCCGAGGTCCAGTTCAAACAGCCTGAGGATGAGACACCGCTCTCAGTTCTCAGAAAGCCACACTCGTTTCCACAAACATGGAATTCTTGGAAGAAGTAAAAGAAACAAAGCTCCTGCTTACCATTCTGGATACTCATCTTTCGCTTTGAGCGGAGGGTCTTCACCTTGCTTAAAGATGTTAACCCCGACAGCATGCGTGCAGAGTCGAACGGGATCCTTACAGACTTCTGGGCCTTTCTGAGCTTCCTTCATCATTCCTTTCCCCTTCCCCTTGATAGCTGAGAAATACAAATCAGACAGAAAAACTGAAGATTCAAGTCTTGATCAATGCAATACAATCATTGGAAATGCAATAATCTCACACTACACTTGATATTATCTCACACTACACACTTTTTTACCAATTTTATAAAGTCAAACTATTACTTAGCATAACCAGGTTGTGGCTAAAAGCTTATATTGTTTAATAGAAAGAAGAAAAAAAACTATTCATCCCCAGGAGGGAAATTGCTAAATATTAATTTACACAGAATCAACGAGCAGTTTTACATTAGTCATTGCCATTTTAGTATTATTATTGTACACATTAATTACTAGCATAATAACTTACAACTATGTGTTATATTTTATATTAGCGTAGTTTTTGATTGTAATTAATTTAAATAGTTTTCCATCTAAAAAAACATTGTTTTACATGTGTTGGAATCAAAGAGTTTGTAGTACATTTCACACTACTAATGAAATTTTCCCCGAATACACACGCAACATAAGTGTGTGTGCCCATTAGAAACTACACATTTGTGAGAATATAAAAATAGAAAATTAGTTTAAATTAACATGTCATGTCCGTTACACACAGCCATTCAAGGTCAGAAGAAGCCAATACAACGCCTTACCTGCTTTCTTGGCATAACTTCTAGAATGTTTAAAAAGTGAATAAGTAACGGTCTTGCTGTGAACGTTCAGCAAACGCAAGTTTATTGTTCCGAAAGGCTGCAATGCACTAAAAAACGCCATCGTGACTCGGGAACGCGCTCATGCTCCATGGACGAACTCAAGTCACTTCCGGGGGAGAAATATCAGTACGCGTGCGCACTACGCGATTCACATAGCAGCCGTAGCTTGTTTACAATTGTAAAGAGAGATCAAAAATCGATTTAGAAAAAAATCTATGAAATTACAGTTATATTTAAGATAGATGTACGGTAGATACAACATTACAACAGAGAATACAATTCCAGAATGTAATTCCCCTCCTGTCCACTAGAGGGAGGTAAAACGTAACAATAACCAACAGCGTTAGCCTTTTTTTGTTTTGACGGAAACGCGGACGCTGAAGGCAACATGTCTGAGTATAATTCTGTCCAGAAAGGCCCTTTGAAACTAAAAGGAGTCAGTTTGGCAAGTAAAAAGTACGTTAAAGAAAGCTATACCGGATTAATGTTATTTCTCCAGTGCGAATCAAAATGTTTGTCTTTTGTGACTCCCATGTCTTTTGTGACTTCATTGTTTTGCCCATGTAGCTACAGTTAGCTGTGATGCTCGTCGCCGGCAAACGTAATACAGGGATGTCGATGTTTCCACAGGAAAAAGAAGAAGGAGAAGGAGCTGAAGCGACTAGAGGAGCAGGCGTTAGCCTCTCAAAGCGAGGAAGGGACGAAGAAAAGCCACTCGGACAAGAGGACACCAGCGCAGATGGCCTTTGACAAGATCCAGGAGAAACGGGTAACGACACGATCTAAACACGTTTAATATGTCAAAGATCATATTTCTACACATATCGAATGTGTAGAACGCATTGCTACACATATCGAATGTGTAATTAAACATTTCTGAACTAAACAGACCACAAAACCTGCTGTTGTTTACAAACATCCACAACTGCTTCACGGGTCGTGTTGTTTATCGTTTTTATGATTATTTTAATTAACTAAGCAATAATGTGTCCGCGATTGATTGTATGTTGTTTGATTACAACGTTCTTTTAACCACGCATGATACAAAGAGCCACAATTTTGTCTCTGGTGTCGATATTCTTCGGGGTTTTTTTTAAAATACATTGTAATGGAAACATGAAGAAACAAATTATGTACATTGATGCATAAATCCATGTGTGTAAAAATATTTTGTTTTGTCTTTTAGCAAATGGAAAGAATTTTAAAGAAGGCGTCTAAAACGCACAAGAGACGAGTGGAGGTAAGTGTAGAAGTCGCGATTCCTCCGTATTTATTGTTGTGTTTTTACGTGTAATGTTTTTATCCTCCTTTAGGATTTCAATCGGCACCTGGACACGCTGACCGAGCATTACGACATTCCCAAAGTCAGCTGGACCAAATAACCACGTTACAGATGTTCAGCTGCTTGTTGTGTGGAGTCAAAGTGACGCTGGACCTTTGATTACATTTTATTATATTCTTTCATTTCAGTTTTCAACACTTACAAATTGAGCTTGATTGTGTCTTTTATTAAAACCTGATCTAAACAGGAGTTCTGTTTTTATGAATTCAGTTTATTCACGTTCTTTCCCCATAGTAAACCAAGTTCTTGTTAATGAACTGCACGTGTAGCAACATCTGTTGTGATTAAAGACCATTTTGTTTAACATCTTTTCTTTTTAACATATTTAAGTCGAATGTTTTTTATTTGAATTAAAAATGTAAAAAGTTTTTAAGACAGTGTAGTTCTTTAACATCATCCACTTACTAATCGTAAATCCCATAAGAGATTATCAGTTGCTATTGGTCAGATCTGATGAGACTTTTTTGATGGACGCACGATTCGGCCAATCATTGTGTGAGAACAGAATAAACTCGACTATTATGCGAATCAAGAGGGCGGTGCCAGAAACTCGGCAAACGGAGCGCGTTCGGAAAACGATAGAAGCGAAAAAGCAGCAGCATATGGCCACAATTCAGTGAAAGTGGCTACTATAAAGCTCAACAAGCACAACCACGCACAGCCATGTAAGAATCGCCCATTAATGCCCTTTGGCTGGAGTAGAGAGGGCAAGCGAACTATCAATCGTTAAATTAAAAGTTATGTTGAGTAATTGATTTTCATAAATAATACCAGCCAACAAATGGAGGAGTTAAGTAATTTAGGTTAGCGAGTAGCTTAGCTTAGCTTAATACATTTTCAAGTAGCTTGCCCAACACTGATATATACATATATATACACACACCTACGAACACACGTACAGTGTATACGTAAACATTTCAGCTACACTTTATGCTTAGCTTTAATACTTCGTACCAGCAGGTGGCGCAGTTGTAAACCATTTGCTCCAATATTACGATTTACGTCACCTGACATTAAAAAAAAGTTTTACATGTAATAATCAAAAGCATGCCGTGTTGGAAGTTTAAGCACAAATCAAGAAGACTCATTTATTTAAAAAAAAATAAATGCATGACAACAAAAACTGGTGTCAGGCCTGTTAATGAAAAATGGAAGAATAAATGATGGCAACACTAAAGCTTTATAACACTCTTTGACGTTGTTTTCGCAGTTTTCTTTCCAAAACACGAACAGGCCCTAAATCTCCCGTTATTAAATTTAATTAGAGGCCGATCATAAATATCCGGCGGTCTGGTGACTGGGGTGGATCCTCCGGTCTGTGACACTGGAACGATGTCACATATGGTTCTGATGAGACTGTTGTGTTGATGTTATCTGAGTTATCGGACTTCATGTTCAGCTGCGCTGATGTCATTATAAGCCATATTGCACTTGTCTTATCTGGAAGATTTAAAGCAAGTGCTGCTTGGAGTTAGCGGCTTACGATTCTCAACTAAATTATAAAGCCAAGACGTCTGAATGCAGTGCTGTCGTTATTACCAAATCACGCATTCAGGAATGTGAAACAAAAGCCTAAACTTGGATCTGCGCAACCTCAAGAAAATCCCTTCCAGTTTCGTTAGGCGCTATAAAAAGAAGAACTTGTCATATACGGTATATAGCTTTTTTCCACAAAGAAACTGCAGAGGAACCAACAAAGCAATTTGTGTTCTGCAAAAGTGTGGCAGACGACAAGCTTTCCAGACTGAATGTTCTCATGTGGGCTGAAGAGCGACAGACTCGCGTGGTCCCTGTCATTCGGCACCTGATTAGCCCCCTCAGCTCATCAGCTCAGACCCTGTCATTACGGCTTTTATAGGCCATGTGGGCACAAACACGCTCACCCACAGTAGTAATGAAAGTGCTGAAACTGAAATACAGGCCTCAATGAGAAACAGAAGAGATTCTATTTTAGCACAATCCACACAAGACGCAAAAATACCCACGATGGATATTCGCTGGCGTCATTTTGGAGCAATCTCCAGGTTATATTCCTCAAATAAAGAGTATTACAGAAATGATTAATGTAAATTCAAGTGTATATTTAAGGACAATTTCAAAATAGCCAAATGCTAATGCTAATCATTCATGAACAAACCGCTTAGTTTGACTATAAGAAATGTAATTGTGCAGCAACCACCATATAATCTCCAGCTAATCTTTCCATATGTCCAAATAATCTTTCCATAATTAATTTCCATATTTGTAGTCTTTCTTATATAACAGGTATTATTGCCTATAACAATTAGCTATAGCATTTTTGTAGCTAAATGTCAATGCTTATTGCTCACAAACAAACTGTACTTCCAGTTTGGCTGGACAACATGACACGTAATTTTGTCGAATAATTCTTGTTTGCGTATTGAACTTGTGTTTGCAGCTTCAGTTTGTTCACTTTGCTGATGGTGGAAGTAAAGAAAAAAAGGAAAAGTTAGGAAAGCCAAGTAAAACAAAAAAATAGCAAACAGCTCAGCGATGCTTGACAAGTCCGTCGCTCTCTTGGTTTTTTAGCAGGTTTTCAAATCGTCTATCAATCCACATTTCCACACACACGAGTCTCGTAACGCACGAGAAAAAAAGCCACACAATTCGACGCAGCAGTTTCGACCCTGAAGTGTGAAACCATAACATAAACATCAGGAACGCTAGTCATGTGTTTGAAGTCCCTCAGGGAAGCACGATGTTCGTCATCAGCCGACCTTTCGCTGTAAAGGTCAACACTGTTGGCAGACGTGCACAGCCGGGCCTTCTCCGCTACGGAACTGTCGGACTGTTTTCCCCGTCGTGTTCCCTGCTCGATGCTTCTCATCGCCACGCGCATCTCGCCATCTTCTCCGACGCTTTCTGTTCCGCGTCCTAGCGGCGTTGATCTGGACTCAGTGCTGACCCGGCGACCTCCGTCAGAGTTTAGCGTCAGACTCGCTTATGAATTATATTCATAACTCACAGAAACGTCTCCCTCTGGTGGCCTAAATCAACGTTTATCAAGGTCAAACGCTGACGGGAATTCCACCGAGGTTAGTTCGCCGGCGAAGGGCCACGTGCAACAACACGCAAAGACATCCATGTGTCGTCCCATCAGACGAAGAGTTAAAAAAAACCGATATAGATAGTTTGACTGGTTGTTTGTTGCTGGTTTTTACACTCTTTTAAAGACTCTCGCGTCTTCTCTGCCTTTGCCGCGTTCTGATTTTCAGGCCCATCTCATTTAGTCTCATAAAAGCTTTTTAAGATCAGCGGAGGAGATGTGGTCCAGCCCAAAATTACAAACCTTCCTACTCCTGGTGAATCCTGACCCCTCAATTACAGCGGCAAACCTCCCCGAACCCCCACCCGTGCCCGGCTGGAGCACTGCTCTCGCCTCAGAAACCAGATCGTCTGATGACTGAACCACTGCTTAACAGAAAACAGCAACGCTAATCCCGTCAAGTTAAGCAGGCCGATATATCCAAGCTACGCAGAAACTTCCATCCACCATGTGTCTGTCTGCTTGTCCATCCCTCCATCTGGCTTGTCAGCTTTTTCAAATCAACCGACCAATCAATCAATCAATCAATCAATCCACCAATCAATCTATCTATCTATCTATCTATCTATCTATCTATCTATCTATCTATCTATCTATCTATCTATCTATCTATCTATCTATCTATCCATCTATTCATCCATCCGCCTGCTTGCTTGTCTGTCTCTCTGTCCATCTATCTGTCTGTCTGTCTGCCTGCCTGCCTGATTTATCAATCCATCCATCCAGCCTTCTATGTGCCTGCCTGTCTGTCTGCCTGTCTGTCCGTCAGTCTGTGTCTGCCTGCCTGATTTATCAATCCATCCATCCATCCATCCATCCAAGTATATATCTTTGCAGTCTAGGTGTCTGTCTTATTGATCTTTCGACATCAATCAATCAATCAATCAACCAATCAACCAATCCGCCAGTATGTCCGTCCGTCCGTCCGTCCATCCTTTCATTCCAGGTGTCTGTCCTGTCAGTCATTTTAAAACCTGTCTGCCCAGTACACTGCTACTGGAAACCTCTCTTGTTTAGGCTCTTGCCCTGTCACACTAGCGGCTGCGCAGTACATGTAGTGTAACTGTCGTGGCTTGTTCTATTCCAGCAGATGGTTTAAAGTTTCATTTCCTAATCCTGATGACAGGTTCACCTCCAGATTGTAGAGCCGATGGAACGGAGAGGAGGAACGTGTTCTGTCTGACTACAAGCTTCTGGGCCTCCAGATGCGTCTCACGTGAATTACCAAGAGAAACAGAAAGAGTGTGAATAGGATTCTGGTTCGCTCATTTACATCTCTGAGAACATTAGCCACCCATGTCGGGTTCAGCCATGATTTGTTATGTCTAATCCAGAATCATTTCAAGCCGCCAAGCCTAGCGCATTAACTCACGCTCAGCACATTTTCCAGCCGCGCAACAACAAACACGTTTGCGTCCGTCTCAGGAAAAACCAGTACGGCTGAATTGGGGGAAAATGACCCGCGAGCACCTTTTCCTTCCAGCGGAGCGCGGCCTGCTATTTCAGGAGCTGAGGTCACCCGCGCGGCATTGATGTCACCAGCGGTGGAATGTAGCTGAGGAAGTTCTGCGTCTGCCCGGCTTTTCTTAGACACAATATAAGGTACACAAATACACAATAAATAGTGCTGCCATTGCGTCTTTAACCTTGTGGCGGATTAAAATAAATGCAAACTGCACGCGGAGCGCGTCGTCAGACTCGGCGAGAAATTACACAAACTGCTGCGTTTTTTCAGCAAAGCGTTATCAATA
This sequence comes from Paedocypris micromegethes, assembly GCA_028031935.1. Taxonomy (NCBI): domain Eukaryota; kingdom Metazoa; phylum Chordata; class Actinopteri; order Cypriniformes; genus Paedocypris; species Paedocypris micromegethes. The sequence goes on from CM051497.1 coordinate 1,516,842, forward strand.
AGCCTTAGATGCATGCCTTAGCATTTATGGTGGGCAGATTTTCGTATTTTGTGTTTCAAACAAATCTCTTCAAAGATATTTTACATTGATTCCATCAATTTATTTTTCTGCAACGCAAAAATGTTTCGCTATCTAATACTGTCTGTCTGTCCATTTCCATCTATCTACCTGTGTTTCTTTCAATCAATCTATCTATCCATCCATCCATTCATATGTCTGTCCATTTCCATGTATCTACCTGTGTTTGTTTCAATCTATCTATCTACGTATCTATCTACGTATCTATCTATCTATCTATCTATCTATCTATCTATCTATCTATCCATCCATTCGTATGTCTGTCTATCTGTCTGTCTGTCTATCTGTCTGTCTATGTTCCAATCTATCTATCTATCTATCTATCTATCTGTCTGTCTGTCTGTCTGTCTATCTGTCTTTCAAGTATAGTAAATAGAAACACTTGTGCTGAAACACACACGAGGGAAACCTCAGAAGTGGAGAGACTGTGTTTGTCTGTCTGATTCTGGGCTTACAGATTGTTTGAGTAGATCTTAGTCAAGCAGACGTTTCCAGCGAGTATTGTGTAGTTATCTAATCTGAGAGGCTCACGCTGGAATGTGAAGAGGCCACGGTCAATTTGTGTGTGTTACAATTAACGGCGGCCATTGTTTTTTTTTTTTTTCTTTCACAAGAAAGATGGGGTGAGGTGTTTTGGGTAAACACCACATCTAGAAGAATCAAGAGGATCAATTTGACACCCAGTAATTAATATGCCAATTCATGGCTCTACATCAATAACCAAAAAAATATGTGTGAAATAAATACTATATCCAACATTTGCGACAAGAAAAGTCACAATTAAGAGATCATAAGTTGCAATTGTGAATTTACAACTCGCAAGTCACTGTAGCACATTCTTGCTAAACCACATCCGTGAAGTACGGAACTTCACCTCCCATAAGCCACTGCGTCACAACTCATCACTGGATTCAGCTGCATCCAACTGTGGGGTATTTTAGTTTGTATAACGTATTTGTGACATATTGTTCTGGTCCACACATTTGGTGTTCCTGGTAAGTCGTATTTATTTGCCTGTTTCTCTCGATATTGAATGTTTTCTGCCTGCTTGGCCTTTACGAAAAAGCTCCAGTTCTGAGGCAAACAGTGTTCCCACATCAGCAACAACGCTACATAAAAAAAACATCAACCAACAAAGAGGCACTACAGTTTTTATCAAAAGACTTCTCTAGAGGGCGCTCTTCCCCATAAGTCTTCTATTAGACTGTTACAAGGCTGCTACCAACATTAAAATAAATAAATATACACACACACACACACACACACACACATATGTTATAAACTAAATATACATATAATAAATTGTATATACTGTATATACATGTTGTTTTATAAAATTATATTTAAAAAAATTGTTTTTGTAATCAGTATTAGGACTTTTTAAAGTTTACATACGGTATGTACAGTATGACATGACACTAAAAATGGTAACACTTGAGTTTGCTCGTTCACCCGGATGATTAAAATACCTGTAGGACGGTGCTGCGTTGTTCACGTGACCTGTGTGTGCCATTGACGTGATGTACTTGCCCCACATGTGACGTCACACAGCACATCGAGTGCCTGTCGTGTCTGCCGGGACTCCTGCTGTTTGTTATTCTCTGACGTTATCACCAGGCAACGGTTTTTTTCCGAGGGAAACCCTTGCGTGTGAGCGCACCTGGTTGATGACGTAAGCAAGAAGTCATTCCTGAGCACGATCGCGCGCAGTTTCACACAGAGTAGCGATGAAAGGTCCACGGCTAGAAATATCACTGTCTGTGTCGAGGTACGGCGAATAGTTTTTAAACAAAACACGTCACCCTCGACTCGACTCTAAAATACACCGTTAAACCAAATGGTGAGACGATGTCAAAATAAAAGTCACGGATTAATTGTCCATGCATGTTTAAAGAGGTCTGACTCTGAATGATGAAAACGGATTTACCGCTAATCTGACTGCTGGATGATTCCGATCACTGTGAGCGAGAAATGCACTTGCATGATCATGTCCTGACCTTTTCACCCCTGATGACTGCAGCGCACAAGGACTTTAGTCACGGAGGTGTGTCGAAGAAAAGGTCAAGAAATGAAATTGTGTGCGTTTAGAAGTTCAGCTCAACCTGCAAAGTCTGACACAACATGAGCAATGAGTCAAACTCCGGATTGCAAACCCACATCTAGGTTTAGCATTACATGCGTGTCGCGTGTGTGTTCGCATTATGCAGTATTTCAACAGATACTACAGATAATAACTACAGAAAGGTTTAATCGGTAAAATTCATTTTCACATCTGTTAACAGCGTACTATAAAACGTGTGAGTGTGTTTGCTTTTTTTTTTTGCGAGGAGTTTTTATGGATTCACGTGGAGTCATCATTTTGTTGTACATAAAGCTAATATTGAATTAAAAGAACGACGACAACAGAGGAACTTTTATGTGTATTGTTTTAAAGATGCTTGAAAACTTTTTTTAGCATTAAGTGCACAACTTTCTGCGACAACAATTTGATCTGCCTAGCAAGCAGACAAAGAAAACGCTTTAGCACGCAGACTTATAAAAAGCCTGACAGAATGATGGATGGAAAGATAGATGGTTGGAAAGTTGGGTGAACAGACAGATAGATATGAAACAGACAGACAGATAAATATAAAAAGACAGATATATAGATGGATGGATGGATGGACGGACAGATGGATTGAAGGAAGAACAAAAAGATGATAGACAGACAGGTAGATATATAAATAAAAGTGAACAGACGAACAGGTTTAGCTTCCAGAAGCTTCTCAAAAGTCATTAAGTTGACTTGGTGTAAATCACAGGCGCTGGTGAGAGTAAACTCTGGTGCCAGACATGCACCTGATGAGTGGTCCGCATGAAAACCCCTCTTCATCTCCATCCCGTCCTCATCTGCCTCCGCTCACGGGGGAATCAGCCAGGGTGACATGTGCACTCTATCCCATAAATTTGTCCCCTCTGTGCAGTGGCCACTCTCCTTTAAAGCCATGAAGTGGTTTCTACCCCTTCAAAATGCTTTAAAGGGGAGTAAAAATAAACCCTGGAGACACATGTGCTTTCCATTTGACGGAGGGAGGGGGGCTGCGAGGAGCGGAGCGCTCATTCTGACCTATTTACTCGCCAGTTGTTATGATTAAGACTAAACCAGCATGCAATTTACAGATTATTCCCTTTAAATAAAAGACTGCGCTCGACACAAGAAAGAGGCCGAGATGAGGAGGAGGGGGTCTTTGGGATAAAAAAGTTAAATATAACACATCCCACATTAAGAAAGCTCCCCCCCAAAATAGCTTATATAGAGCAGTAATACAGCGCGTCGGATGAAAGGCATACATAAGTCTGTCACCCGACTGAAACGTGATGCGGAGAAATCACCTCAAAACATACATTATTCAAAAATGTTAGTGAAGAACAAAAACAGACAGACAAATAGGCAAAAAGACAGTTAGACAGGCAGACAGACAGATGATGTATAAACAGAAAGGAAGATAGATAGATAGATAGATAGATAGATAGATAGATAGATAGATAGATAGATAGATAGATAGATAGATAGATAGATAGATAGATAGATAGATAGATAGATAAAATATGTGCTATATATATAAATTTGATTTGATTTGATAGATAGATAGATAGACAGACAGACAGACAGACAGGCAGGCAGACAGATAGATAGATAGATAGATAGATAGATAGATAGATAGATAGATAGATAGATAGATAGATAGATAGATAGATAGATACATAGATACATAGATACATAGATGAACAAATGAACAGACAGACAGACGGATAGTTTATGGATAGAGAGAGGAACATATGGATAGACAGATGAATAGATAGATGAACGGATGAATGGACAAACGACAAGCGCATAGACAGACAGACAAATGCAAAATAATTTGTTCCTCTGTATGTAAACTATACTTCTACTTCTATATTCCTAGGAATCTGCTTGCATTTCTAAGTCTGTGCGATCATCCTAAACTATTAAGCAGTGGAGGTTTTAATCCCTTGCCATGTTGAGTTTCTCATGCTCAGCTTAAGTTCTGCAGGGCATATTGACTCTGTTGCTTCAAACATTGATCTTGGCCACACGTGACTCAGTCTCCAAATAAAGAAAAGCGTTTCATCAATATTGTCAGGCCGAGGAAAGAACATGCCTGAACTCCAGGATTAACAGATAAGGCCGCCTCATAATTAATCTTTATGGTGAAGAGAAGACATCATGATATGCCACGGTTAACCTAGCTGCTGCTCGCTAGCGTCCAGAGGTGTAAGGTACTTGAGTACATGTACTTTGTTGCTTTACTTAAGTATGTTTTTGGCTACTTTGTACTTGTACTTTTCACTCCACAACATTTGAATTGACACGAATTTCTTGGGCGAACGAGGCGATTTTGCCATCTGTCGTCTGCTGAAGATACTGGAAGATAATTGTGAATTAGAAACCACATGAACGTGAAGTAGAGGCGGGAATGTTTACCAGGACCATCATTCATGGCCTTAGTTGAAAGAAACGTTGCCGAAAAACAGAATGAAAAACTCTTACAAGATGCAGTGTCTGCTTTGTTTACCGCGGACAACAAAAATAAGAGCTTTTATAAAATCACCGTCAAGTTTGAGGAAACACATTGAGGTATATAAGTCTATTTAATGTTAATTTAAAGTGAATTTATCGTTAAGTTAAACTATACAGATCTTCCCTGACATTACAATGGTATTGTAAAGTTACCAACTTCAAAAACCACTATATTTTAGCTTAATTTTTGTTGTGGAACGTGAATAAATGTAATATCTATTGTAATAACTGAGAGGTCACTGAGAATCAGTTAGCTCTTTATTTATTTAGTTTATTACCTTTTTTGAAACATGGAGGTGTAAAATTTCATTTCTGTATTAGAAAAAAAAACCTCATGAATAGATTTTTTTTTCCACATTTCTGTTTTTTTTTTTTTTGTGGCTAAATTCAGTATGAGTAAAATACTCAAGTCCTTTTAAAAGTTGATACTTTGCTACGTTGACTCAAGTCTTTTTTTTAATAGTAGTGACTTTTTACTTGTATTGGAGTAACTTATACAGTACGTATTCGTACTTTTACTCAAGTATGGTAGCCTGGTACTTCTTACACCTCTGTTAGTGTCTCACTTAACCGCCGTGTAAACACTCTGTAGGTTTGCGTGTGAACACGTGGCTGAGGACTAAAACAGGCCTTATTGATCCGGCATCTCCGGCTTGAAAAAACGGTGTTCCGTCGCTTTCAGCAGGATGCGAAATGTCCCGAGCTTGGCACGCGCGTCGATCGCTATGTTCCAGACTATGTAGACTACAGAGGGAGCTGAACACGTTAGTATACAGTCGGACGTGTCGGTTCACGCACGCCGGCGCTGACAAAGCGGAGACATCCTGTTCCATGCGGCGTGCGCTTTGAGAAGAGATCGTGCGAGGTCGCGCATCAGACGCCGCGGGCTGTTGTGGAATCTGTGCACAGACAGTTCGTACCTGAGACAGGTAATCGCAGCCGCTGTGCCAATTCCTGTTCTAATCTTAACTCAGCCGGCAAACAAGTTTCAGGAGGCTGGAAACGTTCGCTCGATCTCGGCCTCGGGCCATGTCATTCTCAAACCTGAATTTTTATTTCATAGCGTGCACACGTAGTACCGAACATCACGACTTGTACAAAACATTTCGCTGTTCGTCATTACGGCGAGACTTTATATAATAACTGTGATGTTATAACGCTCGACATATCAATGCGAGTCATGAATCAATCCATCCCATAATGTGCTTCCTTCACCCGATGGTTGCGGAAAAGTCTAATATGACAAATGTTGAATAATATCTGCAGAATTTGTTTGGAAAGAACCAAGAGCCTAAGGTTTTATCCAAGGGAGTTTCATTTCATCACAGTTCTTCAGTCAAACAACGTCAAGAGTTTTTTCGGAATTGAACACGTGACCTTTGATATAACAAACACAAACTACATTTGTGATTTTAGCAGACGGCTTTGTCCAGAAGAGTTTACGTTTCATTACAGTTTTTACAATCAAACGCGTTTCAAGGTTTTCTTCGGAATTGAGCCTGTCAGAGATCTCGCAATCAAACACCTTCAGACTTTTCATGGGAATTGAACCCAGGACCTTCAGCTCAACTGAATAAGCTACAGGACAGCTAGCATTATATTTGCACTCAGCAGATTTAATCTGCAAGCAACTGAGTTCAACAGAATCAACTACATGCTTTATCTGGGAATTGAACCCATTGCCCAGGTGGTGCACACATCAGCTCTACTGAGCTGGTTTTCATTTCTGTTAAATTAGTGTGATGTTACTGTATCATTACTAAATCATTGTCTGTCTGTTTGTCTCTATCTATTTACTTACTTATTAATGTGACAAACTTTGAAGAACGTGACGTAAATCGCTTTAATAAACATCTGAGCCTGATAGAAATGTAATAAGAAACGTCATAAAACAGAATAGCGAGCAATAAAAGTAAAACTCACAAGGAGGAAAATACTAAAATGCTCTTTACAGCCTTCAGCACCGATCACCTCTCAAAAAATAATAAAAGTACATTTTCTGCAGGATTGTGGAACGCCAACATGGGGAAAAAAAAGAACATGGAGGGATGGAGTGTCAGGAAAAGTGGGAGCCAACACTGCGGTGTGAACAGCACTTTCCGAAACTTGGACTCAACAACCTTTGTCAACTATTTCTGAAGCAGGTGAATTCCAGAGGAACATCAGCCCTTGGCGAGGATTAATGCTTTGCCTTTTCACGGCATTTTTGCTCTACATTGAGAACAAGGCCGAGTTCCCTTAGGCCCGAATTTAGTTTAACCCCTGAATACAGGTTCCAGATCGCCTGTGATAAAACTGATGTAGGTCAGACCTCTACCATTAAAACTCGCTTTAATCCCAACCTGTTGCGTGAGTCAATCCTAAAGTCTTTACGGGACCACTTGTTTAAAAAAAAAAAAAAAAAAGCCCACTTAGCTGTTTAGCAGACGTCACAAGCAGCCAAACCAGCACTTGTGAAAACTCTGTTCTTGTGGGCAAGTTTTGCTTACGTGGCCTTTAGGAAAAAACTCCAGCTCTCAAAAATAACACAATATGGCCATTTTATAATTGACACATGCAATAGGGGGAAAAAAAAAGAAAGTTGCCTCTGTTACTATGAAAACAAGAGACGGTCCAAACACATTGCGATTCTTAATGAAACTGTACAAATCTACAAATAACAAACAGAGTGGGAAGAAAAGAAAAAGAGCACATGTGAAACTAATCACGGAATATTACCTTATATGAGGTCAAAAGTGCAACCTCCTGCTTAGAAGACAAATGTCTGGGATTCTCTGAAGCAAAACCAACACTGTAAACATTATGGGGCTTTATTACATTACAAAAGGGGTCAGGTGAACAACAGAGGATGAAAGAAGCCTTTCCCTCCCTCTGGGCGAGCAGCTGTCAAAGCTGTAAGGTGCGCAAAACAAGAACGACCTGAATGTGCGGCGCAAAACTCTCACGCTTGGCTGCAGAGCCGTACGCACAAAACACAGCCTTTTGCGGTGGTATATACTGTTGAAAATGATGCAATGCACAGGAAAATCTCAAAGAAAAGTGTATGGGTTGCTGCAAGTAGGTTGTGGGTTCAAGTCTCAAGCATGATGTCTGTTCCACTGAATTTGGATCAAAGCTTCTGGTAAATATTGTCGATTTGAGTTAGTGGACACGATGACTTGAGAACAACGTGCTTCAGAGTCAAGGTTGAGTCCCAGTTGGTGTCGATTCTGCTTTAAAACCATATCTTAAAAAAGGCCATTAAGAGAACACCAAAAAAGCTATCAAAAAGCCGATATTGATAAGGGACTGCAAAGGTTCTTGTGGCACAATCACTGCTTTCATAGGACAAAAAGACTAATTTGATTCGATTTGGGATCGAGTTTAGGGAAAATGGTGGCAAACAATCACAAGAATTAAGCCTCTGAACTAAACAATATCAAGAACTTTACATCGAAAAGTTTAGGAGTCCGAGAGTTCTGTTTTTGTCTTGCCTTTAATCACGCCTGCAACCAGGATGAAAAATAATTAAAAATCTATACAATTCCAACTGGAATTTCAGCCCTCGAATAAAGCACTAGCAGCACAGGGATGCCATTTCATTTCTGGTTACGTTTTATTTTCCTCTATTTAAGGTTTTCGGTTTCTTGTTGCTTTTGTTCTGCAGAATCACCACAAGATTGTGGGTTCGACTCCCGAGAACAGCTTGAAGGAATTGTTTTGGAGGCATCTTGGAACAAGCCGCAAAACGAAGCATAAAATAGACGTTCCTCTTGACGTGTAAGCCGATGAGGAATGTGGCTTTAGAATGTTCTATCACACACAGACATCAAAAGGGAGATAAAATTGTGGTGAGTAATCCACTCTTCATGCTTGACATCTGTCTATTCATAGTCACCTTTTGTGTTCAATTAAAAATAGCGTGTTCGAAACGTGACGGGCAAGACAACAAAAGAAAATTGGCTTGGAAAAGAGTTTTTACCCATCACGCACCTGTATGCTGGAGGTCGAGACGCAAACTCCGATCGGTTCTACGGTTACAACATCAACACGGGTCCAACGGCTTCGACCTGCTACCAGGAACATCACAGTAGGGACCAGGGGCCCGGACGCACTGTTTGCTTTCTCTTTGATCCGAAAAATCCAAATTTGTGCTGTGGAGCTAAGAACATCTTTCAAAAAAAAATCTGTGAAAAACATTCCAAACGTGTTTGATTTTCCCTCGGAGAAGTGGCGTCTTCAAAAGAAGCTCAGTGTGATTGACGTAGAGGAGAATTTCTCGCTTTGCATGGCTGAAACAACAAACTCACTGCCACCGATTTAAATCAAGAGGATAATAAACAAAGCCGGAGGAAGTCGACAAATTCAGTGAAAGTTGAGTTACTCAGTCCGTTCTCGCTAGCTTCAAGTTCAAGTTCAGAGCATTTGCAAGGCGCTTTTCACTGTTTGACACTTACAAGTTGTACAAAAATATTTTTTGGAGTGAATAAAAGTACACTACTTATTTTAGTTGCAATTATACCATCTTTAGTTGTTGTATTATGTTATATACCGTATTTACGCAGATATATGCACCCTGCGAATATAAGCACCCCCCGGATTTTTCAGACACAAAAAAAAAAACAAAAAATGTCAATTCTAGTGGTTCGGACTTCATTTCCCTAGATCCTTTGCTCTCCAGTCAGACTCCACACATGCACATAGCAATTATCTCAAGGCCTGTTTCAAGCTCTCGGTTTATCCAACGCCTTAGCCATTGTGGCTGCTTAGCCAAATGGCTGCAAACCTTAGCCAAATGGCTGCACTCAGCCATTTGCACAATGTATATACTGTACATTACATGTATATCGATCTCACAACTGCCCTTTTGTATGTATATTTATTTTCCTTTCATACTTTTATATTTATATATTTTATTTTTATTTTGGTTTGTTTATTTTTCCTTTACATTTCTTTATTATTGTGTTTATTGTATTACATGCTGGTTTTTCAATTTATTTTTTATTTCTGCTGGATTCGTGGAGCTTCCGAAAGAAATTTTGTTGTACAACATACAATGACAATAAAAGCCTCTTACTCTTACTTACTCTTACTCTTAGTGAAGGATTATTATCCCCTGTGCAGCGACCGAGCGTTTTGACTGTGTCTGTTTCACTCATTGCCCGTGTTCTTCATTTTCGACTGTTTCGACTCTTTCTGCGATGACACATTGGAATCGTTTGTAGCTGGTTCCGCTAAGCTAAGCTACCTGGTTGTGGTTTGTAGCCGCTGCATCGAGACAACGTATTTCCGTATATATGTGATTGTTTCTGGCTTTAAATACGGAAGAATGGGGGCTTATATTAACGTGCATATTTGAAATCTGCGATTATAAGCGTTTTGCGTGTCAAAAATTTGAAATAAAGGGGTGCTTATATTTGCATAAATACGGTATCTTTAATAGAATTATTTAATTTAGTAATTGATTCTAAAATAAATAAAACCAATTACTGTATTATTTTATTATAAAAAAAAGTTTGTCAAAATGGCCACTAGGGGTAGTATCTAACTTGTGCTCTGCATTTAGCAATCCAGTGAAGTGAAACACACAAACCCGGAGCAGTGGGCAGCCTAAAGCTGTGCTGTCCTGCAACGCTTGGGTGACAGGCCCAACTTCCAACGAGAATAAATACGTTGATAAATCATTACGTCGTGCTCTGATTGTGTTTAACGTGTCACCATATTACAGAATGTCTCAGAATGTCAAACATCTGCTCTGGAATCCTGCAGCTTCTCTTCAAAGACACATAAATAGACGCATGTTCTGCGACGCATTCTGACACACATGCCTCGTGTCGAGCGTGTGAAGCAGAAGATCAGCTCGAGTCAAGCACTAATGGCCCAGAGCCATCTCTCCTATGAGAGTAAAACTACACGCCTGTAACAGAGAACAGTGAAGAACGGTTACAAGTCCGTGAAAAATATTATGACATCATCTGACTAAATGAGTGAATGTGTGTCCTGCTCTCTGATTGGCTGGTTCAGACTTCCACATGACCCAGAAATGAAAAAGTGGATCAGGAATGAGATGACGGGAGGATTTTTACAGCATCTCTTTTGCCTTTACAGACATCTGGCACTGATGTTGAAAACATTTTTGCAGCAAAATAAAATTCTCGTTTAATTGTGCAACAAACTCATTTCTGCCCCCCAACCCTGATCCCAAACATGGCAATAATGTTTTCCTTATGCTTATCTGGTAATATTATGAAAAAACAATGTGTTTTATAAGCATTTATACAATGGCTGTCCGGTGATCTAATACTCGCGTATAATGGTTATAAACCGACGTATTTTTTTAATTACAAATATTAAAAAAATCGTATATAAAATATAAACACACACACACACACATATATATTTATATACATTTAGCAGTAATTATATACGTACATACTAGACACGTTTGAGACACGTTTTTTTATTAAATTTTTTTTACAATCCATTCTTTCGTGAGAATGAAACCCAGAATCTGGCGTTACAAACACACCACTCTCCTGCTTGAGCTTTCGAGTCTCTTTTCCGTCATGACAGCCCTAAAGACAATCATCTGTGAGCAGTGGTGTAAAGTACTTGAGTAAATAGACTTTGTTACTTGTGTTATTTTTTGGCTACTTTGTACTTGTACCAAGGATAAAAAATGTAAGCAACTTTTAATTGACTATATTTGTGATTTGTGATACACTTGCGACACGGCTCCATCTTTTTCTACTGCGGTTAATTTCTTGGGCGGACAAGGTGATATCGCCATCTGCAGGATGCTGAAGGTACTGGAGGCTGTTTATCAGCTAAATCACCCGAGTGTGAATCAGCGGTTACACTTTTTTGCACATTCGAGTTTGACTGAGAACGACTTTTTGTCCTTTTTTTCTCTACCGTATTTTTTCTCTAGCATTTTGAAACATTGAGGGGTTCAATTTCCTTTCTATAATAGGTAATGAAACGAGTTCTTCTAAAACGGGAAACTTTTCGACTTTTCCTCAAGTCTTGTAACGGACCTGTACAAGACTTGTAGCTGTAATGGAGACACTTTTGCAGTAAGGTATCTGTACTTTTACTCAAGCACGGCTCTCAGGGACTCTGGAGCTCCTCGCAGGAGAGCTGGGAACGCAGAAGACGTGGGATCAGCAGAACCTGCCGTCTAGACGAAGGTGCCATACCTGCATTCCTTCCAGAGCAACTCATAGCGGCCGGCTTAAGGTTGCTCTTGAGCAAGACATGTGGGAGTGAATGAGAGGTTTAACACAAGCTCTCGCTCCGACAGGCCGGGGCAGATGGTCTCTCTTTCTGCATTCAGCATGTCAACATCACCCGACCGCAACCCCCAGCGACCCCCCTCCAACCTGTCCCAATCACAGGCCACACACTCAACAACACACGCGAACCCCCCAATCTTCTAATTACACTACTTGAGACAAGCATGTCATTTTCGGTTAGCAGAGCATGGACAAAGTCTGCAATTTGACAGAAAATCACACACGAGCGCTGCTGTCGGCGCGTTCAGGCCGTGCTTTGCTAGGCTAAAATGAAAGGCTGGCTGATGTCACGGTCGCATGCTGGCAGAGGCAAGAAACGAGAGGAAGAAACGAGAAGCTTAGTCTTTGAAGCAGCGTTCATTTCTTTGACGAAATATTTTTGTCTTTGTGGACGACACGGTTTTAGCTGATGAAAACTAAACAAGAACTACGGATATAAAAACTCTCGCTTAGGGGACGAAAACTATAACTACATTGTTTGACACTGTCATCAATGAATAAAAATGAAACAAAAATGCCTTTCGTGACGACGTCCAATCATAATCCGAGCTTGTGGAGAAAGGCGGGTGGAAACGCAATCAGGACACGAAGCCTTTCAGCTGCAGGAAACACCCAGTGACTGCGTGAGCTGGCGAGGGAGTTATAGAGGAGAGCGTCTTCAATAACGTCTTCTCCGGCAGGATGGTTTAGATATATGGATTTGCATTACATTCAACGCGATCTTAGAAAAAGTATCTGTACGCCACGTGTGAAGCAACAATCACGGGCAGAAATACAACACACCTGAAGCGCCATCTGCAGATTGAAACTTCTTTTTACACAGTGAAACCATTTGTTACTTATAAACGTGATGCAATTATAATAAATGATATTTTACTGTATTTATTTCTCTCTTTGTTGAGGTTTAATTTATGGGAATAGATTTTAATTGGATTTAAAGAAACGCTCATAAAAATAAGTTCAAGAAAAAGAAATGTTTTTCCAAATAAGATCTTTGTTAATAATTTACATGTTCATTGTTAACTACGTATTCAGATTTCTTAAACATGAATATAGAATATATAGCTTGTTAACTAAATCTATACTGTAATGTAGTAGACTAAAATGAGACTAAAACTGAAACAAATTAAGATGACTAAATTGGGACTAAAACTAAACTGAGTTTTAGTCGAAAGACTATGACCAAAACTAAATGAAAAAAATTTGTCAAAATTAACACAGCTTTGAAGGAAAATCCCAGTTGAGAAACAAGCATGTTGCGAATGGAGACTAAACCACCAGCTAATCCCTCACGAGCCGGTTGCGATAAACGCGCTGTAAATTCTCTCGGTCTTGTTTTCGGCATCGGCTGGGTTGTTATCTATGAGCGCTCAGAGGTTTCCCGTCCAAGAGTGAGCAGGCTCTGCCAAACGCTGCTCTGTTCGAGATGATCTTCCTTCAGCCTCGCGTGAAGTATTCAAAGGATGAACGGTGACATAACTCACAGGCCTCGCCAACCGTCTTTAACGCACGAGTCGTTTTTTTTGGACAAGCGAGTCCCCGATGAGTAGTTACCTCGCGGATGATTTGTGAAGATTTTAACCTTTAACAACTGAAAAATATTGCATCACCAACGAGTAAATCAGACCCGAACACTGAAGCGATCCATTTCGCAAAGGTTAACAGTAACGGCTTAATACATCGGGAACATATGAAGAGGTTGTGGGAGATTTATAACCCGCAGGTTGACTAGGGGAATAAATCTGAAAGCGATGGTGGTCCGAACGGTTTAATCAAAGAGGTTTTGGGTTCTGTTCAGTCACTGAAAGATTCAGTGATCGCCGCAGAGAGAGAACAAACGTTTTAGGTGGAATTGAATTAAAAGAAATGAAAATTCGTAAATCAATCTGAAATAAGTTGAAGAAAAAACAGTGGTTTTGAGTCTACTGTAATGTAAAACACGGTAAAATTAAACACTTACAAATAGTCACATTAAAATGTTGTATAATACAGTCAAAGAATAATAATATGAAGAAAAGAGCTTTATTAATCCCTCAGTGGGGAAATTTGTCTCTGCATTTGACCCATCCGAACAAACTCGGAGCAGTGGGCAGCCACACGGTACGGCACCCGGGTCAGTTAGATGTATTATGTGCTCTGCTTAAACAATAATGCAATGAAAATGATTTGATGACTACTAAAAAAAAAAATCAATGGAGAATTTCTGTTTCAAGATTTTTTTTCCTGATAAAATACATATGGATGGATGGATGGATGGATGGATGGATGGACGGACGGACGGACGGACGGATGGATGGACGGACGGACGGACAGACAGACAGATAGATAGATTTAAAATAATGTAAAATGCTCTAAAAATATTGAACATCATAAGTGTAGTGCTAAAAGTCAGATGAGAAAACCTTCACCGTACATCATCACCTGCATCAACACTTGAGGATAGTAAGGATTAATGGATCCTGCCTGGAAAATAAAAGCCGCAAAAGCAGGGATGATTTAAATAAGTCTGATTATGTGTTCCCCGTTTCCGCCATTGTCATGTAAGTCCACGCTTTGATTTGGCCCGATTAACACTTGCCGGGAAACAAAGGGTGTTTTTGTTTACCCCCAAACGCACACCTGAGACAGGCGCTCCGCGGGGGAGCGAGGGTCTCCGGGTCATTCAGCCCGGGCCTTTGACTCCCCATTATCCCGTGTGAGAGCCAGACGCACCTGAATGCCCCCGTCGGCCCCCCGTGGCTGGCAGCAGTCAAAAGTTTGTCTGAGGATCAATAGGTTGGTCGTCTGCCGAGTCTGGTTGTGACGGCGCTCTTTAGGACGTGTTCGGTAGGAAGATCTGTGACATAATAGTGACAGATTGCTTCAGAAGACATAATTATGCTACATCGAGATTTTGATGGATGAATCGGGAAATAAAGGCTCAGCTTTCATCGCTCTAATGATTCGGCCTTTGACAGGCGGTTTCGCGCCGTCTAACACTTTCAATTACGTCTTGTACTTCTTGTCGGTGGTTTAATTGAGCAAGAGTAATGTGATCCTGAGTTATTAACGGGACTTTTTCTAACGTCTTGCTCGCATGACACGTGTGGCGTGATTGCAAAACTGCGGTTTTACATACTGTAGTAATAGATTTGTTTCACAAATGTCTGTTTAATTGAGTTAAAATATTTAGCCGCCAATGATATTTTACCCTATGTTGGCTGTGAAAAAATTCAAACTGGATTAAAAAGGAAAAATAAAAACATTTTATTTTAAACACTTAAAAATGTGTTGTTGTAAAAATATTTGTAAACACCATTTTGTAAAATATTTTGAAAAGCATCCAAATTCCAATGTTATTTTAAAATGAAAACCAAATAAATATAAACTCACCAAATTTAAAGAGAAAATGCCTTCTGTTTGAAGAAAATATCCAAATAGTATAGTTTCATTCTTGATTAAAGGGGGAAATATTTAAATTAATTAAATTACATTAATAAAAAAAATTCTCTTTTACATTAAGAAAATTATATTTGAGACATATTTGTTGAAAAAAAGAGTGATACAATTTGTGTAATTTACTACAGTAATATTACTGGTAAAAATTATTTGTTGTAATAAAAATATTAATAATAATAATAAATATAAACACAGTAAGCTACTTTTTTTATTCATAATAGTTCATAACTATTCATAATAGTTTAAACAGAAACACTGCGCAATCCCAGTTCAAAGTGTGTTTTTTACCAGGAGAGAAAAAACACACTTTGTCCTGTGAATTCATGCTCAAATTCTTGAAAATACACCAAAAAATAGACTAATCAAACCAATGTGCTGGTCCAATAATATCATTTAAAAAGAAACTAATGCTATGCAAGTGCATGCACGCAAATTCTCAGGAGAACCTCACGCCAAACACAGACTTTGGCCGGTTCCCTCTGCTCTGTGAACGGAGAACGTCGTCCCGCTTCACATCTGTTTGTTAAAATGCACAAAGGGGAAATATATCCAGCAGCAGAACGTGCAGGAGATCACACAGCCAATGAGGAGACCAGGAGCTGTCACGCTAAGCTAAGCTAACATGCTAGCAACAACGTCAGCTTGTTTGTAACACAGATACAACCCCAGTCTCTGTTTACTCCGTGGTAAACTTTTTCAAGGAGTGTCCATCCGTGTTTGGAGATGCTTTATGTTGTTGTCATAGAAGTGGGATCAACGTTGAGGCAGGGGTCTTGGTTTTGTTTTGTGGCGCTTGTGCTGTATTCTAAACCATTCTGAGGGGAAGCTACAGGGCTGATGTATTATTTATAAATAAAGCATTACTTCACTAACGGAAAAAAATGCACATGAAAAAACAAGACAAAAGAGACTTAAATCGAGTAAAATTATCTGCCAATGGGGTGAGAAAATTTTACAAGTTTGAAACAAGATCTATTTTTTTGAAACAAGCAAATTAATCTTTCACTCTTAATTCTAAATTAGTTAATTTATCTTGTATGAAAAGAAACAAGATTTATTGTGTCATTTCAGGATGAGTTGGATTGTCAAGAATGTATTTTTTGCAGTGCTCGCTTGGCATCAAAACCCGATGTAATTGTGGCTGAATCGGGCGAAATGACCTGTTTTCATACACATTTGTGTACCGTATTCATGCAAATGTAGGCACTCTCTTCAGATTTACACGCTCAAACACTTGGAGGTGCTTAGAAGCGCGTAGTTCAAACATGCACGTATATATAAGCGCCCGTTTGTCTCATGGGAACGGCAGAGGTTTCTGGGAGCTGGAGTTCCGATCACTAAAATAGATTTTTAAAATTTGTGTATTCAAGTAAAACGACATCAAAGTGATAAGAGTCTCACACTAGGTTTGTTAAAAGAAGAATAAGAAGTATTTTAAGAGAGGTATTTAGCCAGATATTTTCGTTTGTTTTATTTTTTTTGGAACTTTTATTTGGTGCCTGAAAAATCACGGGGGTGCTTGTATTCATGTGAAGCGGGGTTCGAACCTACAGACTCTCCAGCCCACTTCCTGAACCACAAGACAACACAAAGAACAATAAAAGCAGCTATAGGGAAAGAAAAAAAAAATGCATTTTTAAGACCCCATAGTCCCATCAGCCCACTCTGTAGGAATATCTATTCGGAGATGTAATAAATAGTTGGACGGCAAGAACATAATAAATAGCACTGGGGCAATCTCAGGTGCCTTATTAGTTGTCGAGCGCATTAATACCTGCGAGCCCGAGGTTATTTACAGTAATCCAACTTAAGCGAGCCTTCAGCCAGAGGAGATTATATCAAAGGTGATGCTCCAAACTCGGCTTGTTGGCTCGCTCCACGCTCTGCAGACGAGTGTTTCTGGTTAGATATGGACATCTAGAATTACTTTTAGGAGGCCGGTTGACATATTTCCTTGTGTTAAATTGACAAGAGTTTTACAGCGGACTCTAAAACAATATTAAACATATCACGTAAGGACATTTTATTACCGCGAATCTGGCGTAGGGATTTAGTAATCTGTACTGCGACACCAATTGCCGAGCAACGGACGGAACAGTACAATAACATTTAAAGGTTAAGTGCCCACACAGACCACCTGAAAACAATTCTGAATGGTGGTTTGTCAAGTCTTTCTGCTTTTTATTAAAGTCTCACGTCATCCGTGAAACAAGGGATTGGGAGAAAAAAAATTGGCTCGGCACGTTGCATCTGCAGCAATTGTTTATTGAAATATGCCTATAATTTCCATTACTCTCCTAAGTCACATTCAGGAATGATGCATTCCACAAAAGAGCCTTTACTACGGTAGTAGTTATTACTAAGTCTTTTTTGGACTCTTATAAGACACTTATAAAAACACTAAAATGTGCAACCTTTGACTGTACGCCCAACAATCCAGTGACGTAAAGTACTTGAGTAAATGACTATTTCTTTTCTTGAGTATTTTGGCTACTTTGTACTTGTACTGATTACCAACAATATAAGCAATTACTCTCTACTAACTTACTAGTATCTTTACTCTCATTACATTTGAATGGACTGTTTTCGTTACTCGTTATATTGTAATTGTGAGCGACAAGTCGACATCTTTTTCTACTGCTGTTAATTTCTTGGGTGAACGAGGTGAAATCGCCATTTGCTGAAGAGACTGGATGCTATTTATCAGTAAATCATATGAGTTTGACTGAGAATGACTTCTTGTTTTTTTTTTTGTTTTTTTTTTATCTATTTTGTTCTACCATTTTGAAACATTGAAGTGTTCCATTTCATTTCTATTCTAGAAATAACCCTCAGAAACAAAGAGTTTCTTGTTTTTCACATTTCTTGGTGCTTTTTTAGTCTATTTTCAGTTCAAGTAAAATACACAAGTTCTTTTAAAATAAGAAACTTTATGTCTTCTTGGAATTGGAGACTTGTATCTTGTAGTGGAGTAATTTTTACAGTAAGGTATCTGTACTTTTACTCAAGTAGGGTTTTCAGGCTCTCTCTACACCTCTGCAACAATCTGTAATAAATGCATTATAGGTGCGAAACGATCAGGTTTTTGGTGCACCTTATAGTCTGATAATTACGGTAAGGAGTGGACGACAATAAACTTCCTTTTAGTTTCCCACAGTCACACTTTTCTACAGCCAAAGTGGCTTCATTTACAGGTCTTATTCTTGAGATTTGAGGATGAACGAGGTGACTTTGGATGAGAACTGGACGCGGTTCACGATGACAAACGTTTGCCAGATAACTTGCTTTTCACATGGCGAGATTAAGTGAGGCAAGAAACGGTTGATGGTCGACGAGCGCGATTGAGAAAATAAAAACCCCCGTGACTGCTGACAGAAATAGGAGGTTGGCGGAGAGAGAGAATCTGGAGATAGCTGCCAATGTGATCAAGATGCTGGTGGTGCTCACCACATATGGGCTTCATTACAGCCTGTGGCGACCCCCACTGGATCAATCAGCAGTTTTCTGGCCGCCGAACGTGATTTTGGCTGGATATTGGTGCAGGTGGCAACCTTGGCAAGCATCTAGAACCACTGCCATTCCAAACTCCGTTCCCACCGAGATGTTTCATCCCGTTTCGTAGCTTTGCATCAGGCTTGGGCCGTTTCCACACGAGCCTCGGTGGGTTTGACGACACTCTGCTCACACGCAGACGCAGGCCAAGCTTACGCCATCACTGACGTCCGTCAGGCGGGAATCCTCTCCCTGTTTTCGTTCTTGATCAGCCCGAGTGTTTTCTCTGCGGCTCGGCAGACCGAAATCCGTACACGGCTGTGATTATTACTGGCCTGTAACAAGCTCTAAATTCATTAGCTGTCAACTTCACTGTCATGCAGCCAAGACAACATGGTGACTGGAAAATACCCTGGAAGAGAGCGGAGGACACGCCTGCAAAACGTCTGCCTCTGATGAGGAACAGGAGAAACCAATCGGGCCTCAAATCATCACTGTCGGAGTCCCGCTCTCCATAACAAGCGTAACACGTGCCTGTTTTTCCTTTACAACGCGTGTTCCCGGGAGGATGGAAGAGAGCTGAGAGGGAAACGTGATGGTAATCCGCCTTCTGCTGATTTTTAAACACGCACGTGTTAGAAATTGTTCTTTGGCCTCCGTCTAACAGTTACAACTGTACTTTTTAGTTTGCGACTCTGTGATCACGGGATTCAATGCAAGAATCGATAAAATGCCACATTTTTTGCAGTCTTGCCACATATGTCATTTAAGTTCAAGTTCAAGTTCAAGTTTATTTATTTAGCGCTTTTCTTAGTTTGAGACCAAGTTGCTATGTGAACTTTGGAAAAAAAAAAGTCTTTAAAAAAAGAAAAATGTCCATTATTTATCTGTTAAAACATGAGAGACAAAAAAAGACAACACAAACTGCAATTTAACTGCAAAATTAATTAAACGGAAAAAAACATGCTTTAAACTCTGAATTTTGACCCATCATTCGGCATTTTACCTGCATCAGCAGAGACGACAGGTAACATCTATTCGTGCCCAGATCTTCTGATGGTTCCTATCAGGTGTTTGCACATGTCCTGTGGTGACAGCTCCATTATTGTCCTAGACTTGAGGCCGTGCAGAAGAAGGGAGGAAACAGAAGGCACTCACTATGGATTAGCCAGGGACCAAAGTTCCTGTAGGCCATGATAAGAAGGAAATCAGTGTCACGTCAAGACAAGACTCGGGACTTTTTTATTGACCTTTTTAGATCTTTTACAGTTATAGCAAGGCAAACACAAGTTGTATATAATACTGAATCTATATAAATATTTAAATGTTTGACGAAATGAAATGTTTCTATATATATATATATATATATATATATATAAGTGTGTGTGTGTATCAAATATAAAATGTAATAGGTTGTATTGTCGCCTGGATAGGAAGCGTATTGTTTATATACGTAAATATTTGTTATATTTTATATATATATCAATACTGTATATGTATGGGATATATGAATATTTATATACGTAATTATAAATTATAATAATTGACAATCATATTTTTTATTATTATATGTGGTTAATCGCGATTAATTTGGTTGGGGAAGTGCAATCAAAAATTTAAAAAAATATTGTTTGACAGCACTAATTTATATATATATATATATATATATATATATATATATATATAAAATCTAATAATTATATTACAGTAAATATTGTAATATAATTATTAGATATTTATTATATTGTAATATTATTATACGTACAGTATAAGTATATGAATATAAAAAAATGACCAAAACAACAAATTTGTTTCTTTGCCAAAAAAAAAAAATCAAACATCAATGTAAAATGTAGGACAAAACAATGTAGCATATTTGTTCTTCATCGTCAATTGCAGAGGATGAGGTTTTCAGCATCTCAAACTCCTTACGTCTTTTCCAATTACGCTTGTAGGAAAGCTAGACAATTCCTCCGAGACACTGAGGCAATATCTCCAGACATTAAGACTACCATCATTTGTGATGTTCGGAAATAATATCACTGTGTTTTCAGTAAGAGTTTTTTTTTTCTTCATCCTAACGTTCTTCTGCAGACCTCACACAGAAAATCCGTGCAACCTGAGTCCATCAGACCGCCAGAACACTCTCAAGCCGAAGGCCGGCAAACATGCGTCAACAGCGGGAAAATTGTTGTAATGGAGTCAGCGTTTATAAATCACTCCTGCCACTGCTGAGTGCGGAATGTTATGTAGGGATAATAACACATCCCATCACAAGCTTTATTAAAACAATCGCAACGTAAGATTTGGAAAAAGTCCAATATGAGGATTTAGCCCAAGTAGGAATCTAAAATGACATGAAGCCGCAGTAAATATAAAAAAACAATAGGTCTGGAAAAGAGCCAATAATTGAGAAAGAAAGGCCTATTTAAATCTCTTAAGAGCAAAACAATGGAATTCCTCCGAGCTGTGTGAGAATCTGGGGGTGTGAATTTTAACCTTGGTAGGTCAGAACCAAAAGCGGCGCTTTCCCATTCTTCCGTGTTCAAAATAAACCCTTTAGTCAGATCCTGTGGAATGCCATTAAAGCAGCTGTGAAGCACCTGTCTGGTCCAGAGCTCAGGGAATGAATTCCTCCGACACAGATCTGTGGACATCCTAATAATCAGCTGGTACTGAAAGTACAGCGACTAAACATTGAATCTAAAAGAGATGCTTTGCTGGCAGTCGAGGAGCTAGTTGCAGGAATGAGATGCTGACAGATTCTTAAAAAGTTCTCCAGCTGAAAAGTCGAGACTCAGAAGGACGATTAAGAACATACACTGTGTTTTCCACTGCAAGAAGAAGAAGATTGCCTAGAAACTCTTTAAATCCAGATTTAAATCCAAAGAGGAACCAAGAGGAACCCAAAAATCGCTTGGAAGACTTCATAAGGTTAGTTTCAAAATACTGTATTAAGGGACAAGATCCTGTGAGAGGTAAAATTATGGACAGAATATGCACGCACAAGTCACGGCAACACGTGAATTACAAATCAAGTCGCTCGACAGTGGAGTATTTTACTGGTGGTCTGGTGTCTTTTCCTCCATGAGAGTCAATTAGCTTAATAAAAGAAGACTTGAGCTTTGCCGAGGCATTTTTAGTGATCACTGTCTCCAGTCTGTCTGAATGCTTTCTTTAAGAAAGGCCACAGTGGTAAAGCATGGCTCAGGGACCTTGGTGAAGGGAGATGTTATCAATGCATCGGGGGTTAAAATAGTGGGGAGTGCATTTATACCTGCGCTAGTCGCAGGGGTAATTAAACAGGTCAACCTCATGGATGCTAATCTGCATCAGACTCTTTGAAGAACCCAATGTTACCTACAGCTGAGTTATTTGCAGAGAATAAAAGAGTCACAGACCATAGACTTCCCTGGCCTGGAACTGGGTGAAGAAGGAAGCTTGTAACTGAGGAGGAAGTCCATGGTAAAGTCCAGTAATGTCCTCTGGAGGCCAAACTTAACTGTGTTGGGATTTGAACATGGAATTTAGACATTTCAAATTAGTCTAGTGGCTTAAACGTGTGAAATGTAATTTCGCCAACACGTGCTTGTTTTATCAGAGTGAGTCTGCACTTGATTGGGAAGTCAGAATGCGACCAAGGCTCTTCATTGTTCGAGTCAGTTTTGTTCCCTCCGATCTCAAATTTTGGAAAGTTCATTAGTGACAATTTGGCATAAAACTCTTGCTGAGATTGTGGTCTAGATTTGTCTTTGTCTGTCACGTCTGAAGGTCGTCTTTGAAAGTTGTTAAAATGCCAGTAACTCCTCATTAAAACATCAATAAACAAACATGTGAATGTAGAAATAAAAAAGCAGCCTACAGGGGCCGAATATGGCCCGCGGGCCGCAGGTTAGTCATCTTCTTCAATGTATACGGTAACTGATGGTTTTGCAACATTTGGGCTTTTGTATAAACAAACTTGAGACGGACGACGTTTTTCCCCAGTACGGTAGCTAAAACCTCTTCATGTTAAACAGCAGAACCCGTGTATAAACATCAGCCCTCCTGAAAGTCCCTCTCTTGACCTGGAATTCCTTCCTTCGATGACTTTGCTCCGGTCACAACCTCTTTTGAAATGTCATTTTTGTGTGCAGGAGCTTGCTACACTTCCATATTGTGTTACAAGAGCAGACATGGCACGTCGGGTGAGAGTCCAGACCATTCCACGCACTGCAGTGAGCGTCTGTTACCGCCTCCACCTTCCCAACGCTAGTCATCATACGTGCGGTTTAGCTTGGCCCGCTCTCGTTGCCGTGTGAACCTCCAAGCTAAATATTTTCCCCTCCGCAGGTTTTCGGTGGGAGCCTGTGGGAAACTGCCGGAGCTTACAGCAGCAGGAATGTGCCGCCTGCTCTCTCCTCTTTCTTCAGTTTATTGTCTTAACCTGAACATGCAACAATAACCATCTCTCTCTGTTCTCCCCAGGCCTCGCATTAGCATTCGAATCGCGCGCTCCCCCAAACTCCGATGGGCCAAAATCTACAGGGGCAGAAATGGAGAAGCTTGGGGAATTTTCTTCCCCGTCAGCAAAAACATCTTCTTGTGATTACAGGTGGGCATCAGGAGAAGCTCCAAGGTAGATACTGGACCCCAGGTGTTCGGGAAAGATGAAGACTTGCTAAGCATAACCACACCGCGTCATGGGAGCGAGCGAGTGGCCGAATGAGTGATCAGGTGATGTGAACGCCGCCAGTCTGGATAGGAAGCGTCTAATACACACGCTGATGTATTTGGCTCACGAGGACAGGACCAGAGAGGAGGTTCTCACACGCTAGCTAACAGTTTTCACGTCCTCACACACTTCCCACCGTTAGCACGCGACTTCAGAGACAGAACAGCCACCGCCGACCACATGAAAAGAACTGAAGAATCTGACGTCTTGCCATAAGGACACCTTCTGCCCAATTGGGTTAACCCACAGGTCTGATACTCTTTTAAGTGCCATTATAGACACTATTAGCCATAATTATGAGATTCGCCTGATTTCAAGAGAGCTTGTGAACTTGCTGCCAACAACAAGACGAAAAAAAGGTCCTGACATCTCAGCGTGTTTATTCCTCATTTGATTCTTAATTGCCGACTGAGTCTGTATTTCTAACGGCTAATCTGTAAATTCATCAAAGCTCGTTGGAGACGAACCCAAGGACAGACTGCAAAGATCACACTGTTCCTGTAGAGCCAGACTTTCCCTCGAGGTCTGCACCACCTTCTCAGGGCTTCTGAATCCATCCTGGGATTCACTCACTGCATGTGCTTAAACAATAGCAAAATATAATATCTGTACAATGCAATGGCGGGTTCTCCGAAAGTGAAATCACTCAGTATAAACGTTGATTTCCTAGACTAGACACAGACTATCACACTATAGCTGGAAACACTTTGGACAAACGTATTTTTTGAACCAGATTGAGACAATTTTGTAAATTGGGTTTGCAAACAGCACAAACTAATGTGAAACAAAGACGCTACTAAACCAAAAGTGACTAAACTATTACATAAGGCATTGCACACCAGGTCCGACATCTTGATGTCCTCATTCCCACGAAACTCAACACCATCCAACAGTTTTTCTACTAGATTCATTGTTCCAGATGGATCTGCTTTATCACTCCATGAGTAGCAATTTTCTCAACTCTCAGGTCTCGCAAGATAAAAAAAATGCATTTCAGAAAATGCTTGAGAGAATAATCACGCATTAAAAGTCAAATTATTCGGAACTAAAATGAAACGTTTCGCTCACTTTTAGAAGGCTAATCTAATTCGACTCTTATTGTTAGAAGGTTAGAATGCAAATTATTATTATATTATTGCTACTTTGTTTGGTGCAAAAAGAAAGATGAGATAATGGTAAAATATACATACCTAATAACCAATAACTTAAAAACCTACAATATATTAAGATATGGTTCACAATATAGAAGGCAAAAAACGGTTTAAACATAACACAAGAAAATGTAATTGACAAAATATACATAGTACAAAGTATTCATTGGGGAATACAAAGGGAAAGAATCATCTATTAAAAAAGAAAAAAAAACATCAACCGCACTTTCTTTTTAGAAAAACACAGAAAAATATATATATTTTGTGTGAAAATACGATACGAGCAACCGTGTGCAAAATGTAACAGCTTAGAAGCAATGTTATGTCAAGAATAAAAAAACTCAAAAGCATTCTCACAGTCATGGTCGGAATTGAAATGCATTACTGCAGCTTCTCAAAAGCACACACACACACACACACACACACACACACACACACACACACACACATAACATCACATCACATTTACCAAGCCATGAATTTCCCAGAAGACCTTGAGCACGTCGACAGCGCTTGACAAAGACCATCCAATCACTGCACATTGTCTGTCTCTCCTTTATGTCTGTCACAACATTGCCGTTCCTCAACCTGTTCCGATCCGGGTCAAAGAAGTTCCAGACCTTGTTGCAGACGCAAACAGGAGAAGCTCTGAGCTCAAGGCATCCATTTCAACTCAGTAAATTGGGCTTGTCTATTCTATTAAAGAATGGATGGCGTGTCATCAGCATAATGACGCGTCTACACCCGACTGAGAGTGTGTTTGCCCACCAAGGTTGACGGAAAGACACGGGACCCACCGACAGAGGATGTACTGCAACAGATCAATTGAATGGGAATGTTTGCACAGCTCTCATATTTGAGAACGAAACGCCTTCGGGCTAGACGCAACGCTCCTAACGAAGCTGGGGAGACAAAATAACCAGCGCCAATGAGCGAAAACGCATTTCCACTTCACAAAAGACAACCAACTCCAACGCCAAAGACCAAAGTCAGAAAGACAACTGAAATGAAATTAACAGACATTAATAAATATCAATTTTAAGCACCATTTTTACCGCATTGACATTTTATTTCACTCGCAGGAACGGCTCGTTAAACTGCAATTAGCTTTATCGCATCTTTTCAAAAGTGCAATCTTTCTTAGGCAACAGAGTCAACAAGCCAAGCCCAAGTCTTCCAATCGCTCCCTATCTAGCCTACTGTATATCTCTTTGACGTCTGAATAATCATGTTTACACACACACACACACACACACACACACACACACACAGTCATCATTTTTCATTAGCAATACCTTGACGTTTGTAAAAGCTACAATGAAACTTGAAAAGACGATGGATTCAAGAGTATAAGTTTCCGCTACTCATTCAACGTTTGAGCGTACACTTCTCTCCCGACTGCAAAGCCTTTAAGTGCGTGACGCTGGATGATTAAAGCACACAGCTTTGCCAGAAGTGGATGAGTTGTCTTGTGTGTCTGAAAGGAAATCTAGTGGAGAGCCGGTGGTCTGAACCATCTGAACGCGTCGGCGTGGAAATCTCGTAATTGACTGTGTTAAGGCGGGATGAAATGGAGTTGCGACGATCTACACACACACACACACACACACACACGTCCTTTGCGTCTCTGTTAAACGTGATCGCAACTGCATTGGCATGTTGTTTGTACACCGTAATCCCATTTGAGCTCGATCACTCATCTCGGGATCTAAAGATGTTTCTCAGAGCGCTCAATTATTTACACAGCAAATATAAATGCGCAGCGCTCTTTGAATTCAATCCCACACTCTTGGAAGGCCCGTGTTTTACAGAGCAAACCCGTAAAACAGTTAAGGGCTGAATTTTATGACGAATGCAACTGTTACTCTAGGCTAATTTCCAAACGTTTCTTTTCATCCTGCGGGCTATCAAATTTACAGGTACACCGTGCTTTTCCAAAGCATCGCAAAGCGCACGGAGGCTTTATGATGGCGTTGAATAGATGTGTAAACCCAGTCCGGTAGGGCTCAAACAAAGATTAACTGCGGGATTGCGCTTCAGAGACGCTCAAAGACAAGACGTGGAGACTCGTTTCATAAATTTTCAACTACTATGTACTCCAGACATTTGTCTGGGTGATAAGACTCCCTCCGTTATCCATTCACTTGATCTAGTATCACTTTATGGCGTGGAATCTCAAGAATGGCTGGGCCGAGTGGAACTCGCACTTGACTTTTGAGCAGTGCCAACACAGATGCCCCCCAGCCCCCAACTGTTGATGTATTATGACAATGTAAACGCGTTGGTTCCATTAGAGCTTTTAGGAGGCTTTCTGTGGATTCATATAAAGGAAACAATGTAAAAAACAGTCAGGAGTTGTGTGTGTGTGGGGGGGGGCATGGAAGTAAAAAATAAAATAAAATTACAAAACAAGTTCTCCCAAAACGCACCCTCGCCCAAGCTTCACCAGTGAGCGTTAACGTGCAATAGGAACAACTATTTTAGTTCCAACACAATAAACCCAGTTGTGTCTTCTGTTTTATGGCCAATAACTTCGCTTCAAAGGTTTCACGTGGTGACGGACTTGAAATCCGTTGACTTGGCACAATTCTAAAACTGTAATTTAGGGCAAATACAGAGTTTAGGCTTGATGATGGCTGTACCCAGACCAAACTGTATACTTTGCGTGGTCTTCTATCTTCGCCGGCATGACGACACATGCAGCGGCTTTCGTTTGTTGATGAGCAAGTAAACCAGTAGTAACCCGCCAGACTACAGCTTCCGTGAAGACCCAGACATCCACCGGATCCGGACAGAATGATTTAGATATGGACTGTTTGAAAATGAACCACAGATTATTTCTGAATTGCTCCATTTGTAATTGCTCAATTGCTAATGTTTGGTAACTTATATGGTACTAATTTGATTTGTCTCTGCAAGTTGAATAAAATAAATAAATATGCACACAGTATATATACTTTTTTATTATTAATTTTGATTTGTATTATTTAATTATGTAATTATTAATAAAAACTAATTGAGTGAGAGCGAATGTGTGTGTGTTTGTATCACTCTCTATTTGCCACAAATTCTGGAGGTGTGCTCCGCCTTCAGGTCCAGAGTAGCTGTGATTGGTTCCTGCTCCGCGTGACCCAGAAATGAAAGAAAGTGGTTGGATAAAAATTAATGGTTCTGCCAAATGCATTAAGCGAGACGCAAAACAGCAACAAGTTTGCAGTCTTTACTTGCTCAAATGTTCCGTTTTTTTTTAATCAATCCACCCAGAAACAAGTAAATTAAGCAACAACACAACAAAACCAGCAGCAGCAGCCATTTTTGTGCCAGTGCCCTGCGTTCAAAGGCTCCTGCCGGGCTTCCTGTTCAGCCTGTCACTCATGCCGCTGTCATTATGAAACTTTTACAAATATGTACCCGCACTGCAAATGAGTCACTCTGCAAACACTCGCCAGTACGAGACGTCTTTCTCTCCCGGAGAGTGTTTCTCATCAAACGATCCAGAGGAATGCGGCAGTGATGGTGAAACGCGTCTCCTGACCAAAGCGTTGCAGTCCATCGCTCCCACTATTGATCGAGCTTTACAAGCCAACAAACAGGCGGTTGCCAGGTAACAAGTTAGATATTAAAAAACCCTCTAAACAGCTTTGACGTTGCTTCCCGGTCCTTTCGTCACTTTACAGTAATACTGTAATCCTAAAACAGCTCTAGCGTGATATGCAAATTCGAGTTGAGGCTTAGGAATCAACTTCCCCGGTGCAGAGTAAACGGCTTCACTCATCATTCCTCGGCTGAGGACGAATCCTCACATGTAAAGGAGCCGCAGCTCGAGCGCCGCAGGCCAATGGCACAGATCAGCCAATTGCACCTTATTAGAACAAACATGTCAGAATACATTCTGATCCTGTTCTCTGCTCTGACCTAGAATACCTGAAGGAAGGATTCACCTAACCTGTCCTACTGTACAGTATGTTTCGTTCTAGCGGAAGATGTTCTCACGATGTTGTGAAGTGACAATGGCGTAAAAAATAACCCCCAATTCAAATTCAAGCTTCTCAGGTTCTTCTTGACTATTTTTCCAAAGCCAAACAGGCAAATATTGTCACAACAGCTTGACTGCCGAGGTCAACGGTTTTCAGGAGAAACATCTTTCCTGCAGTTTAAAGAGGAAGAGCGAAATAAAATTCACTCGTTTTCAATTTTCTTTTCCTATTTCTGGTTCACGAGGAGCGGCCAATCACAGCTACTCAAGGCGGACCTACATTTGTGGCCAACCAATCACTGAGTAGGACACACACATTCACAATAGGGCACTTTATAAGCTCCAATTATTTTGAATGCAATTGTGCGAGGAAACTGGAAACCCGGAGGAAAGCCACGCAAGCAAAGACCAAAGTTCTAAAGCTTTGTCCTTTATCCTGCACGCCGTCCCACCTAAAAGCGCCTGAAAATTGCAGAACATGTAATGTCAGGTAAAATATCTACCCTAATGTATAAATAAAACAGATTAAGAAGATTTACTGTCCGGCCAGTTTTGCTGTGAAAGGACAGATCGGGAGATAAAACTATTGAGCAAACTGTAAGTCCTCTTACACCTATTGAAACCGGATAAGACAAGCAAACAAAGTCACAATCTAATATTTTGCAGCAAAATGGAACGTTCCAGCCATGAATGAAATCGCAAAGACAATCTGTTTGCCGAAATAATAAACGATTTTTTTCGTTTTGACACTCCTTTTAACTCATATGCTTAATAGAACATGGGCAAACACAATCCAGCCGCCATTAATCTAACCAAATAAGCTGGCAGCTCCGGGGAAAGGTGCAGGAAAGCATCGCAGCTTTTGTTCCGGACTCAATGGACGGGTTGACGAATCACGTTCCAGCGGGTCAACAGTACAGGTCTGTTTACGATAAAGCAGTCTTTACCTCTCAACAATCCGCTTGACGCGTGGGTTTGTGCACGGGCGCCATCAAAGCTCAGTTAGATACAAAAATGGCTGCTAATGATGTGATATTACAGAACGTCCTCAAACACGGCAAGACAAGTTCAGTCGTGAAGTCAATGTTCTGTCTGGGTTTCAGTCCAACAGACATCAAACGTGCTGCTGTGCGCAGGATGTTACCTCACGGCGCTCGATGCGTGCGGAGACAATGCGAGCGCGTCAAGCCGAGGCCGCGCTATTGTTCCGAGAAAGGCAGCGTTGTGTAAATCATGCAAATGCGATTATGAAGACGGAAGACCCATTGTTGACAGAACAATATTTTTTGTGATTTTTCCGTCTTTCATGACTTGGAGGTATTTCATTTTCGACCGTGTTGAGGAAACGATATCTTTACGCTGTTCGATACCCATCTCAAACGATTTGGATTTGCAAATCAATAATAATTGAAAAACAAATCAGGATTTTGTCTCGATAAAAAGCAATAAAAACATCTATTGTAATCACATTATAATATGTAATAGTAATCCCCTACCCTAAAAGATTTCACAGTATTACTGATATTAACGCAGAAATCCTACTCAGTCAATTTATTTATATAAGTATATTTCAGACCAAACTTTGATCTTACATTGACCATTAATCAAATTCCTAGGTTTTTACAGTATTACAAAGTTTTATGGTACATAACAGATTGTTGAATAAAATAATAAAAAAAAAGCGCAAAAAAGTTTTTGCCTTCTCTTTACATTACAGTACATTAATGTAAGGAGAATAATGAAAACATTTATTTTACATTAATACACTAAATTAACCATGTCATTTTTGTTGAGGACAAAAGTTATATTGCAAAATATCGAGTTGAAACTAAAGCACATTATTCATTCACATTTACATTGGTTAGTTAGTAGTAGTTTAGTTAGTTAACAGTACAGTACGCATGCATTTACAGTATGTGTGTTTTGGAGAGAAATTAAAGGCCACAATTAAACATAAAAGGAAATAATTTCCACTGCAAACACAGATGGGCAAGGAATAAATTATTAATAACATAAAAAAGGGATCACTTTTTGATCAAAGTGTATCCAGGAAAAATAAGAGTGACCGTTGCTATAACGTCATTTTCTCTGTAAAATATTACTGACTTAAAATACAGTCCGGACAAACAGTTAAAACATGTGCTATGTTAATAATCATGTAAAGATTATTCGAAAAGAAAATCATTACGTGTTGGTGATTTTTAGAACCATTTTATAAAAAAACGAAAAAGCAGCCATTATAGGAAAAAAAAGAAAAACAAAATACAGGAAAGTGAATTTGAAACTATGACTACTGTCATGTCAATTATGTTTGGGTCAAATTAACTTGTTTTCAAAGTTTAAAAATATTTTTAAAAATACTAAAAAGTATAGTTCTAACTTTAAAACTTCTCCTGCTTGGCTTGTTTGGTGTATTTATGATATAAAAATATAACGATTCAGTTCACATATTTGTAACACCACATTACATGTTTATGTTACAAAGATACTGTTTGGGTCAAATTGACCCAAGTTAAAAGGTAAAAATTAAAACAGTTAAAAGTATTTTTTCACTTTGATTCTTCTCCTGCTTGTCTTAGTGTAATCTACATTTATACAAAGTTCACATATGTATCTCCCTCTACTGTACATGTTTTTACAGACAAAATGGAAGCTAAAAAGTCAGAAAGATCACATGCTATTTGTGTCTTTGCAACAATGAGACATAATACACCCGTCTCTCACACACAAACACACACACACACACACACACACACACTCTATCTCAGACACACACACTAACCTGTTGGTTTCTGTCACTTATATACACAATAAAAGGCCCCGGGTCAAATTGACCCACGAACATTATTATTATTATTGATGTTCCTCTGAAACAAACACAGTAGGTGGGTTAAAGAATCTTGGAGTCCAATTTTACTATCAAGCCAGTGAAATGTTGAGTTAAGAAATGTCACCAAACCAAAAATAAGCCTGCGAAGCTTTTAAACTGACTGTTATGTCAGAATCTTGTGCAACACTTCCTCAAACCAGCGCCACACGCTTTACTGTGAATCTAAGCGAGTGTAAGGTTCACCTCGTAAGCGTCCGCTCCCTCCAAACGCACATTGTTAGCTTTAGCTATTCTTTCGCCTGTTGTAAGAACAAGGAAATGCAGTGTTTTCACAACAGAGCGCTGGAGAGATCCGTCTCAGGATACAAGAGCGTTTCCTGGACGCCGCGTTCTTGGCTCGCGTCGGGTTTTGAAGAGCGCTCTCGACTGAGCGACCCAAGTTTGAAACGGATCCTTCTCCGCTGCGCAATTACCATCGTGATCAAAGAGCTTTATCTGCTGCAGGCCAATGTCACGCTTGCTGCAAATGGTGGATGTGAAAAGTCCAACTTTCCATAAACACCACGAGCGAATCCATCAGCTTCTAATGCGGCGTCGATCCGTCACCCTTTGGAAAATGTGAGCCGGTTCTCACACGACGTCGCCGTCGGTTGCTAAAAACAAAGACTCGGATCAAACGCCGCTTTGTATACAACCACATGCTGTTCGCTCCCTTTGCTAATGGATCACGCACAAACCCAGAAGAATACACTGATGGATCTTCAGTGACGCGGCGGGCGAACACGTGCGTACGCTCCCGCCACCGCGTGTTTACGACTGCGCCGCGACGCCCGCTATCACCCGCTAGCTTTCTGCGCGCCTCACAAAGGTCAGCAAAACATGCCCAGCACTGCAATGTCTTGTCCCCCGGCGCCTGCCTATCAACAGGAAACATCTTTCACAGAACAGGAAGTGCTACTCTCTAATTGGCCCGGAGTGATTCAGTGAGAACTTTTTTTTTCTGCCAATGGAAAAGCAGCTATTTTGGGAGAGGCTATATAAGCCGACTGCCTAGCTTCAGAGCGCCAGACCTCGCACGGGCATCGGGAACTCTTGACGTCCGTCACAAGCTGAAATTTCTAGCATTTCGCAATTGGCTTTTTACCAAACGTTCCGATAAATGTTTCTGCAGTAGAGGACGCACGGCGGATTTTTGGGTCCGTCAAAGGCATCTTGAGTGTGTACGCACGGCCTTTCAACACGAGACTGATTGTGATTACAGCTCCAGTGAAGCCGCCATTAGAGAGCTACTGTGGGGCGTGATTGGCCAGTGACTCTTTATCAGTCCCGCTGTTTTATCAGCGTCTCG
This sequence comes from Paedocypris micromegethes, assembly GCA_028031935.1. NCBI lineage: Eukaryota > Metazoa > Chordata > Actinopteri > Cypriniformes > Paedocypris > Paedocypris micromegethes. The sequence goes on from CM051497.1 coordinate 1,549,725, forward strand.
CTGCTGAGTTTGTCCGTAACAACATGAGAAAAAGCAAGAGAGGTTATGACCAAGACGCTTATGGCAAAAACAATGAGGCAATTACTTGCTTGGATTTTATACCAAATGTTCAAGGAATGAGATCAGTAATAATAAGTAAATGTGTGTGAATTACTCAAAATCAATTAATCAGTAAGACGGGGCTAAAAAATTGTACAAAACACTAATTGGGAGAAAGTGTTACCAGCTTTCTAAAACGTCAGACGCATCATTCCCGATGACCTCGCCACCAACACGCATTATTCCTTCACGCATGACTCATGGTGACATCTATTGAGTCATGTTCTGGTCAAAATTATACATTTAAATTAATAAAAAAAAATAAAAAATCCCATTTAATTCATGAGCTCATCCGTTATTGTGCCCTCAGACAAATGCACATCATGTAAAACATGTAGAACTATTTGCAAATTACTTGCATTTTTTTTGCATTTTATTTTGACATTTACTTAGACTGAAGAAACTTTGTAAAAGAAAACGAAACGACGAAAGTTGAACTAAAGATTCCAAAAAGTCTCTTCATCTGAAAACCGTGATACTATTTAAGGAGAACACAAAGCTGATTAGCGAGTTTCATGAACGTCTAAGTCTAAAACGTTTCATTTTGATCGGTCGATTTTTGATCAGATACTGATCGGAATGACACAATCATCAACTGTTTGTCTTTTTAACACCTGTTTTGTGGCAGAATAATGTAGCGCTGCCTCCAGTCTTCCTGTGAGTTGCGATGACTGGCGAAAGTGACAGTTGCTTTGGCGTCCTGGAAAACTTGAGAGCTGGAGAAAAGGCCTTGCCCTTTAGCTTTATAGCCGCACACCTGCACCCAGGAATTTTTACTAGATGGGCTAACGGCGCTTCACGGAGCCTGTCGAGCAGGGTCGCTAACTCTGTGGCACGCGTGCGTAAAAACCAGCACAGTGGAGATTCGGTATGAAAAGGTGCTAGTAGTGTTTCCAGCGTCTTTACCAAACCCAGATGATCATCAGGATCTGCAATCCAGACGGGGATCCCAACAAGACGCTGATTAGTTGCACAGCCAATTAAAAGCAACAAATGCAACTGCCAAACATGCTCGTGCCGGGTCTAAGTGTCCACTCTCCCATAGAAGATTGATCGAATGCCGTATTTTTCACAGGCCTTTTCTGTTCCGAGGGCCAGACGCATCAAAAGCCAGTGTTTAGAGATGTGTAAATAAGACAGAAGTGATGTTTGAAGAGACGGCGACGTGATCGTGAGAACTGGAATCTCCGGCTCGTGTGATCAGCATCGGCTTGCGGAGCGGGAGCGCAGCAGCGGTTAATGGATTTTAAAGAGGCTCTCTTAAAATCGCTTTACAACATTGCCCAATGCTTTTACTGTTCTGTGGAAGCAGCCCACCTGCTCACGGCTCTGGGGTATGTTAGACCTGTTCTGTGGCTTTTCGGGCGAGAGATCAACTGATGGAGGATGCTACTATTACCCTTAGAAGTGTCACTGATGTCTACACAAATCACAGGGCTTTGGAAACACAATTGGCCTGTTCCGAATGCAGTCGATGTACAATGTAGCGAGTAACGAAAAGTGTCCATTCAAATGCAGTGGAGTAAAGAAACAGATACTCAATCACAAATGTAGTCAAGTACAGAATAAAAGCTGCTTCTATTTTTGATACTCAGTACAAGGACAAAGTAGCCAAAAATACTTAAGTGAAGTAACAAAGTCCATTTATTGGAATTCTTTACCTGAAGAAGGTGGACAAAACTAAAGGTTTTTAAAATATCATTTTTAGAATTCGCTTTGAATAAGCGCCGGATGCTAGTCGTTCTGTTAACATGACCGACTGTAAATACATAATACAATAATAAAGATTTTCTTGAAGCATTCTGCCGCGCGCACACTCTTTGAAGCTACAACTGACGTTTGAAATTCGAAATACGTGCCGTAAATACTCTCCTTCGAAATACGTGCCATCCTCGCATCCTCCTGCTGCCTTTTCTCAAACACTCGCACTCGAGTCTTCACCAGCTCAACCGCAGTGGTGTGTTTCTGCAGACTGGCCTGGTTCTTTGTAGTGAGAGGCAGGTGTGGAACACCAAAGCGCCTTGTGCAGCTGCATGAAGCTCTACAGAGGGTTCACACCAGCCCTCTCTACCTGGCTGTAGAGTACCAACCACATTAAACAGAAGCGTTCGGAGTGCCTAACGATACTGACAAAGTTAAAAGCACCATCAGCTCTTCACAGAAACCCCACAATCAAAACACGAGGAAAAGAGAAGGCCTGCCCAAAGACACAATGGGACAGCAACCAGAGTGGAGAGCGCTGATATGATGTAACTGAGAAATGGAGACGCGGCCCAGATGCTTTCGCAAGGCGCCTGAATTTCTTGTTTGGATGGAAACCATGGAAACTAAGGGGGAAACCCACGCAGCTGTAGGGCCGAGCTGGGCTCCGAGCCCTGCCGTCAAGCTCCAATCACAGGCTTTCCCTCCGCGAGCCAAGGCTGGGTTTCATCACCAGAGTCCAGGCCTTAATGCAGCGCAGATGTGTGGCCAACAGCAGTTGGCAGCTCTCTGACAGCGCTGGATGGAGCAATCCCACCATCTCCCCCCCTTTCTCTGCTTGATCTGCCCCTTAGGAGAGTGCTGTGTGCGGGCTAATGCTAGTCACCTCCGACTTCTCGGGACCGCGTGATGATCTTACGTAGAAGAAAACATTGGAGTAGTCTGATAAATTTGAAACTCTTTTGCACCATTGCAGGCAGTTTATCTGCGCAAGTATCTAATACAAAGTGGCAGAGGAGACGATCGAATCAGGTTGCCGACATTCCACTTGCTGCATGTGCCAGCGAATCCACGCAGGCCAATCAGAATCAGTGTGTCAGCAAACGAAGAAGTTGCTGAGACGCGAAAGTCAAGATGACTTTAAAAGGCTGAAATTTTTAACTCTAAGCAACTTTCCTCTAATGGTAAACTCGACTGGACAGACATTATGTTTGTGATTATTTTTAATAAATTATTATTAACGGTGGGGGGAGGGTGTCTAGCTCTATGATTGGTTGGCTACCAATCCAGGGTGTGGGCCCGGCCTTGCTGTGATTGGCTCCAGCTCCCTAAGACACTGAAATAGAAACGGTGTTCAGAAAAAAAAAAAGAATATTAAAAATTGGTTCAGTTTATAACTCCCATGACTCTATAACATAGTGTGAATACGTGTGAGAAAACAAATCCAAGCATTCTTCCTCTGTGTTGGTTTCTGTGGTCACAGAATACAACATAATTGGGAGTCTATTATGCACAAACACTTGACAGGATCTTGACAGGAAGATTACAGAAAGCAAGAGGTGTCGCTGACTGAAAGGAACCACTAATTAGCACTTTGCCTCATAAACTGTCCTGTGAGAATCATCGCTGCGGCTCGCAGTCATCGCCTTCACGTGCAGTGAAAATCTTTGCTTTTGATTGGACACAGAACAGGTTAATTCAGGAAACTACAATTTTAGTTCACTAGGCCCATGGTCCCCAACCCACTAGGGGATTTTTTTTCTATCCACTGTCGCGATCTAGCGTGCTCTTAGTCTGAAGACAATGAACAAAGAACATTTTTTTTTTCTTTTTAATGGACTCTTTTTGTCTTAATTCGGAACAAAGATGAACATTGGACGTTTTTTTCTATTTAAAGAGTGGAGTTGTGAGTTGTGAATACGCAACTGTGTATTGTCTGTGGATCGACTGGTGGAGAAGACGGACTCTGGTCACCAGACTTCCAAAGAGACAACTGCTCCAAATCTCTGTCAGCTCCACTTCCTTCTAAAATAATGCGGACAAAAGCTCTGAAAAAAAAAAACTACAAGTGACAGTAGTTAATTCCAGACTTCCAGTTTGATTTAGAAGAAGGGTTGTAGTATCTGGTTAAACCTGGTCTAAATACATACGTCTAAAACAAAACCTGGTCTAAATACATACGTAAATGGTTTTGAGAGCTTTTACATTCAAGACAGTTTGGGACTTTGTAGTGATTACAACACAAAAATTGACTTAACAATCTCAATGGAGTTGCTTATAACACGCAAGTAAAAATGCGAGTGACAGAAAATATGAAATTCACATGGGATGCTGAAACGTTATTCTGAAACACCCTAGAAAGTTGTTACATAACGTCAAATGTACTCCGTTAAAGATCATTTAATTACAAGTGTAATTCCCAATTCATGTGTCGCTTAAAAGCAGTGATGAGATTTTGTTGTGACTGTGATGAGTGTAAGTGACAGGAGAAGGTGAAGAAGTTACGCAGGAGAAGAACGGACTGTGTGTGTAAACACACCGTGAAAAGGAAGTGGTTACAATTCCACAGGAAAAGGCACATGCGCACCTGCTTTCACTTACGCTTGAAAAGAAAACACAGCCTCGTCATTGGCTGAAGCTCGATGCAAAACACGAGTCTCTGGGCCTCTCGCAGTCTCCGGCTACAGCAGAAACACCTTTTAACATCACCATTATTACTAGTGTTATTATTGTAGAATCACAGACACTTGTGTATTTAAGCACATGACAGATAGACAGATGGATGGATGCATGGTGTGTGTGTGTGTGTATGTGTGTGTGTGTGTGTGAGAGAGAGAGAGAGAGAGAGAGAGAGAGAGAGAGAGAGAGTAAGAGACATAAAGAGAGAGAAGCAATGAGAGAGGGAGAGAGACAGAGAGAGAGAGAAATGTGGATGGATGGATAGATAGATAGAGATATTGAGATCATCAATTTAAAAACAAGATAAAATGCAATTGTATATATGTAGAAAAACAACATAAGCACAAAATGTTACAATAAATATGTAGCAAATAAATGAAAAACAACAGCGACATCATGAATGCCATAGTGATAATGAAACACTGTAGTGTATTTCAATGTAACTGCAACCACAACACACGCGCACACACACACTGACGCAACAAGAACAACAGTGTTTTAAACATCTGCTTCTGCTAAGCTACAACTTTATAAAGCGAAAAACATTCCCTGCTCTCATGAGCGACTTATTTCATCACTCAGGCACTTGGACGCTCAATTACAACACGCGCGCTGATGTAAGAGTGAAGCAGAAAAGCATGAGAAAACACTGCAAGACCTTTCAAACGCCTTCGATTAAGGCCGGGATCATCGAGGCGAGCTCAGATAGAAGTCAGATTTTCCATCTGAAGGGCGATTTTAGCGACGTATGCTGACAGTTGCTCAGCAAAGGGAAGTGATTGTGAGTTGTGAAAGTCACACTTCTTGAGGCGAGATCTAAGCTGGTGCGTAATTCAACGGCTTCATGAGAAAAAATAGTGGTTTGGTTAGCGATACCCAACCAGCGGCCCGAAAAAACTCCACAAAATTTGCCAAAGTGAGTTTGCAAATGCATTGCATTCACTTTGACGCCCAGAAGCAGAAGAAAACATTAATATAATACGCAAAGAAATCTACATGGTAATTTCAAGGGATCAACTGGAGAGGTGACAAAACCTGCCAGTCAGCATCAGTGGGCGGGTCGGCTGTGAACATATGGGCAGTCGCTACCCAATCAGTTCCACTACACCGTGTATTTGCTCCTCCCACTGATGCTGATTGGCGGGTTCTTTTACCTCTTCAACTCTCGAGGATTGACCTCGCAAAATACTTTGCATTTGGCTAATATGGCTAAGACTAACCTACATTCTCCAAACGGCCTTCAGGCGTCTCTTTTTGCTGTACACTTTACAAATTTGTAATTGCAAGTTTGTGAGCGCCTGCAAATCTTAACCCAACCTGGTCTACAAACTGCTGCCGATAAAAACTAAATTTTTAATTTATCACCTTTCGCCAACTAGACACTGATTCCAATATCCATATTAAAGTGGCAGATACGTTGTGGCCCACGAAGAACACAGCTAACTTTCGTATAGAAAGGCTGCCTAGTTTAGTGCTCGGAACCGAATCACACCTGCACCTCATAAAACTGTCAAAACCTTTAATAATGGTACTTGATTTTCTTATTGCTTTGTTTTTTCTGTGTTTCACTCCTCTCCTGAGCGTCGTACAACCGAAATCTCCTGAGCTTTGGGTTAATCTTTTCTATGATGCCTCCTGGACCTCTGTAGACCTAAGTAGACACTGTTTTAAGTTTAGAAATGGAGCCGCCTCTCTCCCCACTCAGGAGGGAAAAAACCTTCCGGAACCATTGTCAAAATGGCTCAGAACAACCAACGCACTGATTTTGTAGTGTTAGAATGCCAGAGGAGACTGGCACCAGTGAGCCGGGTTCTTCTCAGGGTTTATTCCTCGTTAGAGAGGTTTTTTACCTGGCCACTGTCGCATATGTGCTTGCTCACTGGTCATGGTCATAGTGATAATCATAATCAATTTCTTAACCCCAACTACTAGTGAATAAAAAGAAAGAATCCTCTTACACATTCACACGTGCGCTTTGAGACTTGAAAACTGTGAAAAGCGCCTTACAAAATGCTCAGAACTTGATCTTGAACTTGAACTAGTCGGAGCTTGACCCCAGATTATGGAAGTCTGGCAGCGCCGGGTCGCGTCCTACGGTTTACGGCACATCAGAGGAGGACGGAGGATGCTGCCGCTTCAGTCTCTCTCACAGAATACCAACAAATAAACTTTGATGTTCCATCACGCAGACGCTTAATTACAGTGTAATCACAGATCAGGGGACAGACAGCCGGCTGGGAGCAGGAAGGCACTGTCAAACCCCAGATAAGTGGGACCTGCATATTCAAAGGCCAAACCTCCCGAGAGCGGCTACGCTAGTGGTTTCAGGCCATTATATCGAGACGTTGATCTGAGCGGTAATAAGTGGCTGCAAGTTCCTTGAGGTCCGTCGTGCAGCCCGGCAGACCGACCCCCCATCTGGAAGATGTGTAATTACAGCTCTAATAAAACAGCCATTGGCTTTCTAGACACATGGTGGCGGCACGTGGAACACCCAGCGAGACCCTCCACTGCTTCCCCGTTCAGATCATGTGGCCTATTAGTGGTGTTGCTCAACAAATGGCTTCGTACGGCTGTGACGAGGCGGCGCTGTAAAGACGACGCGGGAATAGCCTTCTTTTTTTTTTTTTTTACAGCTGTAAATGAGCTTTTAGATTTGATGATGCCGTGAAAACAACCTGATGACACCATGGACCGAATTGCTATTTTGATAATCGGACGGTTATGGCTAGGGTTTGTAGAAAACACATTGATGACAGTTCTAGACGATATAATGGGAGCAGCATCTAACATAGTTTTACATAAATATTATGCTATTAAATATACACAACCGTTCAAAAGTCTGGGGTCAAATCTTTAGTTTCTTGGCAATTTCTCGCGTGGAATATCTTTCATTTCTAAGAACATGGATAGACTGTCGAGTTTCATGAAATTTCTGGCCATTTTGAGCGTTTGATTGACCCAATAAATGTGATGCTCCAGATTGTCAACCAGCTTCTTTAACCAGCTAAACAGTTTCCAGCAGTGCTAACATGATCAAACAAGGGTTTTACAATCATCCATTACCATTCTGACACAATTAGCAAACACATTGTACCATTAAAACACTGTAGTGACAGTTGCTGGAAATGGTGTGTTACACTTGTGCAGATATTGCACCAAAAACCAGACATTTACAGCTAGACTAGTTATTTACCACATTATCAATTTATAGAGTGTATTTCTGATCAGTTTACATTCCCAGTAGCTCAGTCTGTGGAGCGCTGGTATTTGAAACACCAGATCATGGGTTTGATTCCCAGGAAAAGCAAGTAATTGTTGAATTGTAAAAATTGTAATGAATTGTAAGTCTCTTTGGACAAAAATGACTGAAAGTAAATTTATATAGGTTATTGTTTTTGTATTTGCGGAGCTAACACAGATACATTAAACATGTGCGTGTTTCTAATATGTATCGGTTTTTCTTTGATTTCTTTGACACATTAAAAACATTTTTCACATTTTTTACTTCAAAGAATTCAAAGTAGACCACTCTTTATAGAAAACCATGTTCAAAGGTGATTTTTCATTACTGATGGTCTGAGGAACATCTGACAAGCCGAGGTGCGAACCTGCATGGCGAGGAACCCGAGACTAAGACCCGGTGATCTTTTAATGAAACCACTTACTCAATCCGTTCACCGACAATGCAAGACTTTAGAATGGATGATGGTTTTTCCATTGTCTCTGCGAGATGACAGCTAGTGTCATTAGCATCTTGCTGAGAGTCAGCAGCTTTGGGTGTGGGGCTCAGAAGAAAAGCTGGTCTACTCTGAAACCTGAATGCGGTTTAACAGACCACACATCCTGTAGATGCGCACTGGAAACCTCTCAAGCGCACAGCAGCCAGCCATGCCAGTGTGAAGCAACGGCATCGAGAGGCCTTCAGTCTTTCTGATCCAGCAAACCGCAGCTGGCGTACCTGATTCACCCCGAGAAGAAAACACAGCTTTACAAACGCCGACTCTGATCTCGACACAACGTTCATGTCCAATCAAACACAACCGAGACGTGAGTCAGACGATGGCGAGCGTGGATGTGTCGACCGCTCTGTAGCGATGTCACACAGGTACGGGTTGAAAAATTGTGAAAAACGAGAAGCTCTTTAATTTATGAGGTTTTAGTTCCTAATATGGTCTTGGTCTTGGTCTTTGTCTTGTCATAACCGCAGCCACTTACTTAACACCAACAATCCAGACGATCAAATGAATAAAAAGCAACACTTCCCTTACATATTTACACGTGCGCTTTGAGACCTACAAATACTCATATTATTATATTATTATTATTATTATAATACAGAAATGAAATGCAACAAAACACGTTTCAAAATGGCAGAATAAAATACATTGAATAAAATTTAAAAAGGGTCAGTCTCAAACTCAAATGTGCAAAAAACAGCCTCCAGTACCTTCAGCATCCTGCAGATGGCGATATCACCTTGTTCGCCCAAGATATTAAGCGCTGTGATAGAAGATGTCGAGCTTTCACATGACATGAGTCAAATATGCACACAATGTTAACTGTTGAAAAATAACTAATATTATCATGTTGGTGTGGTTATTTTCATTAAATCTGGCTGAGCAGAGGTCTGTGTGTGTGTGTGCGTGCATACAAGATTAAGGAATGGGATGATGTTTACGTGTGCCCGTGTGTGTGATGTGGCTCTTTGCAGTAACACATAAAAAACAGTGGCTCTTAGTCTCTGAATAGTTGGCCACCCCTAATGTAGCGAGTAACAAGCAAGTGTCCATTCAAATGTAGTGGAGTAAAGATAGAGATGCTCAATCACAAATATAGTGAAAGTAGAGAGTAGAAGTTGCTTAGCTTTTTTGAAACAAAAAAGTTTTTTTTTTTTCCCTCAAGTACTTTAAATCACTGAGACATGGTGAGTTGTTCATTGTGTGTGCAATGTGCAATACCGTTATTTATTTTTCAGTCAGACAAAACTCAATTCCTTGTTGTCATTTGCAACTTGGCCAATAAAGTTTCTGGTTTGGATTCTGATTCTTATTGACCCTATTGTTCCCACATCAAGGTGACCAAAGCCTTCAGATTTGAGTTTCAATCTCCTCCAAACTAACCTGGAAGGTTCCAGATATTCTGAAGATATGGTTCAGAATGAAGCCAATTCACTCACACAGACGTGGTTCCAAACCTGGAAAAATGCAAAAGTGTTTTAAAAACTTATAATTGCATCAGGTCAATAAAGATCAATCTTGTTATGTTTCCGATCTTGGTTAACTTGCAATTCATTTTTCATTGCTTTGTTAGTTCAGCAAAAGGTTGGGAGATTTAACCAATTCCAGCTTCCCATAAATGCTTTCTTTCTATTTTTTCCAATCAAATATCCAGTCCTTAGTTTTCCCTCAATAAATTGTTTTGTAATAAAATGTTTTTTTCTATAAATTTGTACTTCACTGCCATTAGTAACGAGAGATCATCTACTCAACATCCGCAAGTCATTGCACTTACAATACTGATTCGCTTTAGGTTCACCTGCCTGAACTCAAACTAGCCTTAACTTAGTGAGCAACTTTTTTTCTTTTGCAGCAGAGATAACAATTACGTTTTTCTTCTTCTAGCTAATGGACAAGCTTCATAAAGGTGGCCAAACTGGAGACGGTGGAGTAATTCTCGAGAAGGTCGGTGGACCAGGCCGACATGTGGTTTCTCCAGCGCTGCGTGTCTCAACAGCAACCCTGGAAAACCATCAGCCATGGCGTGGGAGAAGAACCGCAGAACTCGCTGTTCCCAAGTGCACGAGGCGTTTGTGTTGCCTGAGAGCCATAACTCACGCTCGGCACATGCGGAGCGACATTCTGACGTGAGGTAAAGACATTCCACGGCGCATTCTTCACTAATCATGCACCTCTGCTGAAGATCAGTACTGTACCTGGAACTGGGTCACCACAACAGACGCGTGGGATTGAACACGATGTTCACTTTCATTCGGCCTGATGAAGCCTCCACGAGGAGCAAAACAACAACAGAACGCCACCGTCCCGAGGAATCGTCTGGAACGTGACTGGAATCGTTCAGTGGGGTTGTGGAATGCTTGGCAAACCTGTGGTCTGGGTCATCCGCTCCGGGTTTATGCCTGACATTAAAGGCACCGGGACGAAAAAAGAACCTGTGTGTGTAAGTGCAGGCTGGTGTATTTATGCAGCTGGCAAAATTTAAGGAAACATGGACGCGTTTGTGGTCAGACGGCTGTGTAAAAGCGCTGGGTTTTAGAGACTGTTACTGTTACTCTCTCTCTCTCTCCCCCGCTCTACCCATCTGTCTATCCATCGTTGTCTCTCTCTCTCTCTCTCTCTCTCTCTCCTTATGTCTCTCTCTCTCTCAACCTGTCTGTCTCGCTGTCTCTCTCGCCCTGTCTGTCTATCTGTCTTCTCTCTCTCTCTATGTCTGTCTCTCTATCTTTCATTCTGCCACTCTCTCTTTCTCATTCCTCATCTCTCTCCCTCTCTCTCCTTCTCCCTCTTTCTACCGCTCTCTCAGTCCATAATTCCTACTCCTGCATGAAAAGGAACTGGATTTTGGCAGCCCACCACGGCAATTCCTGTGGCTTTAAGACGTATAACGGCGAAACGATGTTGAAACTGCGTGAATCCTGCCAGGTTCAACTGCAAAACATTTCAGCTCATGCCTTTAATTTCCCCTATCCGCCACATTTGGGTTCATCACTCACGGCACGATTCCCCAAAGACCTTTCGAGGGTCGGCCGAGAGGGTCCGAGAAGTAGTTGTGGGGACGTGGGGATGCAGCTGTGAGCGTTCCGAAGTTAGAGATTGCAGCTCCGTTTCCTACCAGAGCCAGAAATGCCAAGCCATATCAAGCCTTGTAAACATTTCCAAGCTGTAAAACACCAAAAATTAGGAACATGCTACCCAGAAGCCGCCGATAAGTTTGTTGTTTTGCTTCCAAATCCGAAAGGCACCTCGGAAAAGCGTTTAAACTGTCATCGGGATAGAGAAAAAAAAGCTTTGGTGATTAACGGCTCAAAATGTTTTCACGGCAAAGATATTTCACGGCCAACATCACAAACTGTCCTCATAACACACGACCTGCATGATGTCAAGCATTAACGGGCCATAAATTGGCAGCGTCCCGGGAGAATCACTGGACCAATTAAGTCCATATGAACCCAAGGAAAAGACGCAGAACTCAAACACTCCCCCACGGAATACAATCCGTCTTGCGCTGTCAGCCGCTCCTCCGGGGCCACGCTGAGATGTTTATGAAACTCCATGTTGATGTTGACCTGAGAAGATACAGACGTGCATTTTTAAGTTACGTGCTCGATGAAATACATGCTTCCAAAGTGACTGTGAGAGTTCTCCAAACAGCCGGCTTTCCTTCAGAGCAGCTGGTCCATCTGGTGTTTGCAACCTCCAACTCGCGGGTTCAAGTCCCATCGTCGGCATGGAGCCGTTTCTGAGTGACGACCGGAGAAAGTGAAATTTTAGACTTTCAGACTTTAGAATCTTCTTTTCAATGCAAGTGAAACATTTGTCATAATTCAACTTGGAAAGAGTTACGTATCAAATCCAACTAAAGTGTAGTCTGCACGTAATGTGGAATTGGGAAAAAACTCAGTGTTATTGTTTTTTTTACTGTTATTATTATCATTAGTATGGATTGAGATCTGTGCGTGTGCGAATGCTTTAATGTTGTACTAAAGTTAGTGGGTTTTTTGTTGTTCTGTGTTCACCAGCAGGAAACAGGTTTATTTTGTACGATGCACAATGGGTCATGTCTTTTTTGTCTGTCTTTTTAAATCCTTCATTTTATTACATTTTATACTGTTCATCAGAGCAAATTCCGAGCCGTCGTGTTTACACAGACGCTTAAAACAGCACGTTGTCACCAAAAGTCCAATCGGACAATCGAGCGACCGGCAAATTCTCGCCAACTGAGCGTTCGGATTCTTCCAGGCTCAGTGCGGTTGCATGTCAAACTCCCCGTTCTAAACCCTCGAGTCCCAGAGAAATCTAATCGCAAAAATATGTGGCATGATTACAGCTGGTTCCCCCTCTTTCTTGAGTCAGTGTGTGATCATCGTGGTGCTTTCCTTTCCCCGACTGGCCCGAGCGGCCGGCGTGCAGGCAGGAAACAGAGCCCGGCTCGCTTCCTGAGCGTCGAGGAGAGGAAGCCCTGTGATAGGCGAGAGGGAGTGGGTTAAAAATAGTGCGGTATATAAGGCACCGCTCCGAATCCCATTCCATCTCAAACTCTCACTCGCGCACTTTCTGGCAGGACTCTCGGTTTCCCTCTCTCTCTCGAAAGCAGGGCCCAGAGCAGCCACAAACCCGTCCTGCTGCGAAGAAAGAGCAGGTGTTTCCAAGCAACAAATGTGCATCGTGCTGGAGCGCTCCGAAGAAACGCTCGTGGAGATCATAATAAGTCTCAGATTGATGAGTACAGTACGTGTCTACACTACAGCAGTTGACTACAACTGTGAGCAGCGAAAGGCGACAATGGCCAGGAAAACAAAACATGTTTCTCCATGAGGGAGAAAAAAAATCAACCTGCACTTTCTCCCTGAATTCCAACCAAACTTTTACATTAATTATTTTTGGTATTTGTCTTTTCACTTTTTAAATAAATATTGGATGGATGGTTTCCGATGTTTCTTTAATGGCTTTTTGGTGCGCTCATGGGTTCAATTCCCAACTTGGATCAGATCCAGAAATAGGTTTATCCGCCATCGTTTTTGCCAGATAACCACGGAATTTCATTCGGCTAGACCGGTTGTTTGAAATTATTACATATGATACATTTTCAGAGACTATTAGCATGCATTTTACTTATTTACACAGTGGAACTGCAAACGTCATTCCAAAGTTGAGCAGAAATGCAACACAAACCGTTCAATGCGTGAAACATTGCGGCGTTACGTGTTTCTCTAGGAACTGACAGTGAGTGTACGCGAGCAGTTACGCAGGAATTTTAAGGCGTGTCACAAGCCAAAACATACGTTTGTAGCATATCCACGCAGCCGCACATTAATGTGTGATCCATGCAGCCCCGAGGGAAGAACTTCTTGTACTATTAAAAGTACACAGAGGTTTACATTCCTATAGCTTGTCAACATTACCCAAATGAACATTCTGGAAGATTCTGTACTGTACAAGCCAAAGCGGCCAATCAGATCGGCCGGTCTGGTTCATCTCACATCCAGGCAGCACCTCGCATGACCCGTACCAAGCATTCTCACCATTTGTGTGATATTTTCGACGCATAAAAATAGAGAAGTGATGCAACTTCACACCGTCTCTTAAAAACTCTTCAAAAATTGATTGTCCTGATACCGTATCCCCCCGTCACTGATCGCTCGTCCTCAAGACCCCAGAGTTCACAGTTCTGATACCGACCGTCTGGGAGATGAAAGGCTACGATTGTTGTTGTTATCATTCTGCGCAAGAGATATGCAAATTTGATGGGCAGTGGTTTGGCCTAGCACTGCAGGTGCAATTGAGTTGTTTTATTGACCGTTCCAACTTTAAATAATTGCCAAAAGAAAGCAAATTTCTGCAAAATGGTGTTATATTTTGCCCTAATCCAAGACCCTATTTAATGATGAATTTAGTACATTTAGTGCATCATTGGTTATTATAGAACACATTAATATTATGTATTATAGCAATTATTTACATTATAGTTTTAATGGCAAATTGGATTGCAAAGGGGTTTATTAGCATTAAATCAGAAAGTCACGACTTTATCTCAAAGGCGCTTTATGCGATTAAGGTCTGTAATCTCATTTCTAAATATTACACACCTTGGCAATATAATCTTTATGATGTATACTATGTTTGTGTGTCCAGTCCTGTGATTAGGTTTGACAGTTGAGTGTGTGTGTGTGTGTGTGTGTGTGTGTGTGTGTGTGTGTGTGTGTGTGTGTGTGTTGGTGTGGTTGGTGTGTGTGTGGGGTGTGGGTGTGTGTGTGTGTGTGTGTGTGTGTGTGTGTGTGTATAGAGAAAGAGAGAGACATATAGAAGAGAGAGAGAGAGAGAGACAGAGAGAGAGAGAGAGAGAGAGAGAGAGAGAGAGGAGAGAGAGAGAGAGAGAGAGAGAGAGAGAGACCGAGCGAGAGAGGAGAGAGAGAGTGAGAGAGAGACCTTTCAAAAGATGTTTTTTTTCTGATGGACTTTTGATTTTCACACTTATCTGCGAATGATTCAAAATTCATTTATTTTAAACCGTTGATACCAAAAATAACTCGACCAACGCGTTTAAATGTTTCAAGGCAGCGAAAACCTGCTTGTTAAAGCTCAATTATCCCCCCATTCAATAATCCCCCTTTGTCTCCAGTGTCTCGGGGGCTGGCACTGGCGCGCGATCGGTATCGACACTTTACATCTTTAAACAACTTGTTAATGATGTGTATTTTCCCCCATTCTGCTTTTTTTTTTTCGACGAGAGAGAGAGTCAGAGAGCGAGAGAAGAAGGGAGGGAGAGATGGATGGAGGAGGGCTCTGCTCATCACGCACTTCTCGTTTAACTCGTTTCCCTCGAGGGGGCGTGGCGCGGCGGCGGCGCAGGTTTAAAGCGGGAGCTCGCGCGCTCTCGAGCAGCCAGGACGAAAGGCGCAAACGCCGCAGAGCAGCAGCTTTATACCCGCGCTAAAATTAGGGACGGATAGTGCGTATTTCCTTTGCACCGCGCAATTGGTCGAGCTTCAACTGTCGTGATATTTATAAGCTAAGGTCATCTACGGCTCCTACTTGCCACATGCTCGCGAAAGCCTCTGCGTGAGAAGGACCAGCAGAGTTTCCTCGGGAGCTCCCCGATCTTCACGGCTGTTCACGGGTGACTGGGAGAACTGGAAATGGCTTTGAGTGGGACCATTTTACCCTCGATTTCCACATTTTCGGCACAGAAGGAAAAATGCTGGGAAAACGTGAGTGTGTTCGTGAGTGTGTTTGTAGTTTACAGTGGCGTAGTGTCACCTAAGATCTCAATCCTATGCGGGTTTTTGTTTTCGTTTAAAGTTGCGCTAACTCATATTTACTTTCAGCTGGCGTCGGAAAGTAACTATAGTAACAGCCACTCATCTCTACAATACAATTTTAATTTCGGTATTTTGAGGAGGGGAAAAAAACCGAGTACTGTTTATCAAATCATTTTTCCAATGCTGTATTTACTGTAACAGAGTATAGTAACACAAACAACGAAAACAACATTGACACGTTTTTTTGCTTCTCTGTAGAGATGGAAAGAAGAACTGGACCGGTCCATGCATTCCAGTTGCATCGCTGACATATCCAGCATGGACAACTTCTGCAGACCGACAGAGGACGAAGATCTAGACAAATATCTGGATTTGGAGTTTATCCTTGCCAACACGGCAGGTTCCGACGGTGCCGGGCTGGGCTTGGGTGGCGATTACAGAATTCACGAGCCTGTGCGAAACATGTACAACCCGGCAGTGGCCCCCGCCGCTTACTCCGTGCCGGAGATCAACGCTTCCCCACCGCCCTACAACACCAGCCTCATGGCCGAGCTCCTGCAGTCGGACGTCGACTCCTACTGCCACCCCAGCGGCATCCAGGGGAGATTCCTGGTCAGGCCGGCGTTCCCCAACCAGGACGTTTCCGAGTGCATCAAAGTGGAGCCCAGCATGGACAGTTACGGACCTATCAGAGGACTGGTCCCCAAAGTCAAGCAGGAGGGGAGCGGAGCCTGCATGAGGTCCTACGACCAGCCCAGACTGGCCAACTCGCCCCAGGGCGCCGGCAGCATGACCCCGCCGCAGAGTCCCGCCGAGCTCCTGAACACGGACTGTCAGACGCCGATGTGCCACGCCATGACGCTGACGCAGGGCTACCAGGCCGGTGCGGGGTTTCCTCACGTGGCACAGATCCAGCTGCAGTATGCCAACGCTCACCACTTTGTGCGTGACGACGGGCTCGGGATGCCCAACGCCAACCAAAGAGTCCTCCTGACCCCGCCGTCCTCTCCCCTGGAGATGGAGGCCAAGCCGAAGAGGGGCCGGCGCACCTGGCCCAGGAAGCGAACGGCCACTCACACCTGCACTTTCTCCGGATGTGGCAAGACCTACACCAAGAGCTCCCACTTGAAGGCGCATCACCGCACACACACAGGTAGGTGCTGTCCCGGTCCAGTCTGCTGGCGAGATGTTCTGCTTGTTCACTCCGTCTCCTTTGCGTCTTTCAGGTGAAAAGCCGTACCACTGCAGCTGGGAAGGTTGTGGGTGGAAATTTGCCCGCTCCGACGAACTGACCCGCCACTTCCGCAAACACACCGGGCACCGGCCGTTCCAGTGCCACCTGTGCGAGCGCGCCTTCTCCAGGTCGGACCATCTCGCCCTGCACATGAAGCGTCACATGTGAGACGCACGCCCACCTCTGGACTTATTCGCACTGAAAACCCGACATCCAAGATGTTCTGGGCGAGCGTTTTGTCGACCGCATCTATTTAACGATTCCACGAGAGGTAACTGACCGATTACTAGTAGCTGGCTCTACACTGCATTTTGTTAGAAAATGAAAGCCTAGATAAATGCTCCAAAGAACCAAGCACCAAACCACATTTGCCTTTCCAAACACGACTCCACTGACGTTAGGCCGGGCCTAACCCTCGGACGCAACTGGAAAATGACCGGAAGATGTAACTGGACGTCACGACGGAGACGCGTTTTAACACACGCATACATCTCGAGTGCCATCAATAACTCGTGGCATTTTATACAAATGTATTCTAATCGTTTCAAGAAAGTAAATAAGCTTTAAAAGACAATGTTTTTCTCTTTCGAAACTGCCTTAAGAGTTGACAGGAGTTTGTTAACTGAATGTTTTTAAGTAACTAGTGCATTTATCGAGCATAAACCTTTTATTTTTTAAACAAGAATCAGGGTCTTTTGGTTGTTTCTGCTTTGACTTTTCTACGTATTTGTACAACTGTAGACTGTCCCATGTTCGGATGACATGATAAGGGCTATGCAAATCCTTCTGGACCAACATTTGTGTAATTTATATACTGTAAATATTGTACTTAAATGTATATATTAAACTAAATTGTGATTTCACCTTTGGCGTGCTTTGTCGTCTCCTGTTGTGATCTATTTATAATGTCTTCAGAATTTCGGTCGAGGTTCTTGAGGTCGAGTTCATTCTTTCCCAGATGTCAGAGAGCCGTGGCTGGCGTTTTAAATACAAACATTTCATTTTACATAATTGTTGAGACTGGAAATAGCCGCGTCTGGGCAGAGGACTACGCCGCGGTCCAGAGTCTCGATGGAAGGGAAAACAACCCTGGATCTGGGATAACAAATGGTCCGGTCGAGATTTTGTCTTAAAAAAAAAACAAACCAACAATGGCTGAGAAAACAAAAGGTCTTCTTCGTATTATATGACGGCGCGAGGGCATCGAAACACCTTGTTTGTGTGCCATTCGCTCTATTTTGAGGAAATGAGTCACTAAAACGGTCACAATAGCCGACTGGCATTGTCAAGCGCAAAAAACGCTTTCGTCTCACTTTCACGTTGCGCTCAAATCACACTTCAGAGATCCCGATAGCCATAAGTCGGCCGGGTAAATACAGGCCGCATCGGCTTACATCGCGCACCATCCTCGGGACGACCCGCCACAGTCACATCCGCTGAGACACCTGAAGCCGCACCATCTCCTCCAACTGGCTTTAACCTAGTTTGGAAACTAATATGACACCATTCAAACATTCAGAATGATGTCAAACGCTCGGCTTCAGGCCACAAGACTCTTCAAGTTTCATACACTCACACACACACACACACACACACACACACACACAAACAAACACAGGGATGTTTCACACTCGTGGAAGCACAAGCCGTGATAAAACTTCCATATGGAAAGCTTCTCACCCATTTGACAGAAAATGTACTTGTCTTAGTCATGAAACAACTTTTAAGAAACACGCGAGACAATTTCGACTGTTCGTCTTTGACATTTCAATTTTAGAATAGAATATCCTTTACTGTCCCCGTATTCCCAGTATTAAATGAAATGGCAATCTTTTCTATAGAATAGTTTAATAATGAAATGTCTTAATTTACACAGGCAATGTAATACACATAAGTTGGAATTCCACTATATTGAATCAGTTCAGTGCAGATTCCCTTGACAAAGTCTCTGGAATGTCGTGGGAAGAGTTTGCCACCTGCTGGACCTTGGAATCATTTCCACAACCACTTTTCAGCCAGTGGAACACTTACGTACTGTTTGGAATACAAGGCGCACCGAAAATAAACTTTCTCAAATCAGACAAACTTTTTTTTATCCAGTAGTGTAAAGTAAGTAAACTAAGTTTGTTACTTTTTGTTTTTTTTTGGCTACTTTGTACTTGCACCAAGTATCAAAAATAAAAGCAACTTTTACTCTCAGCTTGACTACATTTGTGCTTGAGTGTCTGTATCTTTACTCCACTACATTTTAATGGACACTTGCCGTTACTTGTTACATCTTGACATCTTTTCCTTCCGCGGTTCATTTCTTGGGTGATATCGCCATCTGCAGGATGCTGAAGGTACTGGATGCTGTTTATCAGCTTAGTCAGGTGAACATGAATCAGCGGTTGCACTTTTGTTGCACATTTGAGTTTGACTGAGACAGACTTTCTGTTCTTTTTTAATATATTTAGCCTTTTTGAAACATTGAGACGATAAATTTCATTCCTATATTAGGAAAAAAAACGATATAGTTTCTGGTATTTCCACATTCCTCAGAATTTTTAAAGATGAAAATCAGTCAAATACTTTAAGTTCTTGATTTTGAGAATAGGACAACTTTTACACAGTTACAAAATGGACACTATTGACTTCTCAAGTCTTCTAAGAATCGGTGACTTGTGGTGGAATGGTTTTTACTTGTAAGGTATCCGTACTTTTACTCACGAATGACTTCCAGGCACTGTGTACACCTCGGCATTTTTGTGTAAACTGTCAAATTAATCTTTTAAATGCACCTTAAAGGTCCCAAAAATCTCCACCAGCGAACCACCAAATCACCTCCACACCAGCGAAACTCTGGAAGGCCAAAATCCCCACAGGCCGATGGAAAACCACATTTGTGCAACAACACAATGGAAAGTGGCCATCTGGCTTACATTTCCCAGCATACCTCTCTCGACGGTCCTGGTGGAGCACGAATGAGGGTCTGTCAGTACGCCCGGACGTCCCCGGGGTGGGATTATTCGCTGGAGATCCCTCGTTTCCCGGCCCAGCTGATTAAATACACAAACTCACTCACGTCTGGAGCTCCTCACCTGCGGATCCAGATTAGTCAACACGGCCATTTAAAACCAATACTCAATCCAAACATTTCCCCGCCAATGTTCTCCAAGCCAGCTGTCAATACCTTCAAGTCTATCGAGGGTCCCAACGTCTCCAGGCCAGACTGGCGGATCTGGTTACCGGCACAAGCCCTAATGACCCGGCGCGTGTACATGTGTGTCGCATTTAACATATTCACCTTGTGCTGGTAAAACAACATTACCACTCCACCTGGATCGGCTCACTTGACACTCGGCTCCCATTCCCACAAATTCCTCACGTGCGTGGAACCTTCCATGACTGAAAGATTATGTAAAAAAAAAAAAA
>CM051497.1:1569866-1594158 GCA_028031935.1 Paedocypris micromegethes
AAAAAAAAAAAAAAAAAAAAAAAAAAGCTTTTCTGATCACATTTTCCCCCTTTATTTGAGCACATCTCGGCCCGGAAAAGGAAACCGCCAGTTTGCAGTGGGATAAACAGTGGAAGTCACGTTCCCTCGCACGCTAGAACCAAGCAATGGTCTCGGAATTTCCTGTTAGTCCATAATGGTTGACATTCCACGCGCAAGTTCTCTTGGACTTCAGCGTCCGATCACCACCGAGTTGCCCTGAGAGAGACGGTTCACAAAAAGACCTGAAGAGACCGTGTGCGCAGTTACTCGGATTTAATGCACGCAGCAATTAGCGATGGAAATGACAAGACGGAAATATTGCGAGGAAATTCAAACCTGGTGCACAACAATCGTAAAAATACCGTAAAACCTCTAATAGAACGGCATGGCGGTCTAATTGTTCAACATGGCGGTATCGTTTTCAACATGTTGGTTTGCTCAGACGCTGAAAACTTGCTCTGACGCTCTAAATACACGACAATGCTCTAAAATGAACCTCAGAAAACTCAGACACTGAAAATACGCCCCAATGCAGAAAATTGCCCCGTCGCTGAAATTTCGCTCAGACGCTCTAAAGTTCGCTCAAAAGCTGAAAATTCATTCAGATGCTTAAAATTTGCTCCTACGTTCTAAAATTCGCTTTTACGCTCTGACCACAAGAAACCTGAAGAACGGTGATTAGCACGGCATGAATCCACACTATAGTTTAAAAA
The DNA here is from genome assembly GCA_028031935.1 of Paedocypris micromegethes. NCBI lineage: Eukaryota > Metazoa > Chordata > Actinopteri > Cypriniformes > Paedocypris > Paedocypris micromegethes. The sequence continues at coordinate 1,570,601 of CM051497.1, forward strand.
ACATTGATTTGAAATAAAGAAACACAGATTCTTCGGAAATGTTATGTTGAGTTTATTCTGTGAAATTGAGACACAATATAGGAAAAAATGAACATTTTAAAAGGATCCGAAGCTTCACGACTCTCTACCGAGATCCTCTGGAGTTACGTGTCTGCAGTTACTCGGATTCACGGGACAAGTGGAGCACAGGTTTCTCCTCGATAAGGTTAATATCGGCCGTATCTATACATGGGATTAAAAGCGGGCAAAACCAGTTCGAGTTTGGCCGGCGTCTAAACAAATTCACATTCGTCATATCAACAGAAAGCAGACACTAAAACAGAACAAGAAAACGTATGGATTTACATCGTTAAACAAGATACACACTATTGCACAATGAGTGGAAGAGTTTAGGTGCGAGATTAGGAGCACGTTATAAAATAAGAGTTGACTTTTGTTATTCGTTAAATATTCACGCCGCCAAACCCGTTTCACGCGTCGGGAGCACCTTTCCGTTCCAGACTGAACGCACTTAATGTTAGTGTAGCAATGGACAGGGAGACGTACGTACGATTCACACACTTTACGTAACACTGGTGTAACGGAGCGTCAAAGCAGCTGCACGTGGAGGGAAACTAGCACTGTACACGCACCATCACAGAACGTGACGTACCGAGGATGAGAAGCGAGTACCAGTAAACTTCACCTCAACTGCTGTTATAAACCAGCAAAATGATATCAAAAACGAAGAAAAGTGTAGGCAGGTAAAACAAAAACAAATCTCAGCAATCAGCAAATCGTAAAGTCACAATCACTTAGATTCAACTTTCTCCATCTTGGGAAAAATTCAATAATGGAATCGTCCTTTTAGTGTCAACGGTATTGATATTTGGGCTGGGCGATAAATTGATAACCATAATTATCTGCGTTTAATTGCTTTTCATAAAGTTGCAATAATGACTGTTAATAATAATAATAATAATAATAATATTATAACAACATGTTTACAATATGGATTTTGGACTGTTGCGTCTTTCACAGTTAAAATGAACCAATCGTTTAAAAATTACTTATTTCTTTGTTAGTGGTCAAACGTACAAGATCGTACAATATCAGCTCAGATTCTCTTTTCCTAACAGTAACAAAAACAATACTTTTTAACAACAGTAATAAAACAATAATAATATTCAACTTTCTGGTTTATTAAGGGAAAATTATCTTGAAAATTTGGACATCTTCCGTGACAATCAGAGATATCGCCTTGTCACTCAACCTGACTGATTTAATCTGGAATCTGGCCGGATTGGGAAAAGAATCAACTTTAAAAAGTCTTCAAAGCCCATGAATGATGGCGTCACAACCCTGTCACTCTCGACATTTCTAAAAGCCTAAAAAAGTTCAATGGTAATTGGCGCTTATGCAACTAAGTTTTAAGCAACTTGGCAATACTGATGCAACGTTTGTTTAAAAGCCCCGAGGCTTTACAGTAAAGCTACTGTAATCTCAGCTGCACATATTCTTGTAAAATAATTCGCTAGCACAGTTTCTCGATCTGCATGTGGCAAAAAGTGACTTTTGACTTGACCGTTCTGGTGTTCCGATCTGAGCGACTCACGTTGAACCAAAAATCAGTGCAAAAAAGCAGGTCCGACTCGAGCAAAATCCTCCGTGATCGCGTGGAGAGTTCCTCAAAAAGGCTGCGACTATTTGATAACACATCACATACTCACACAGGAATGGTTCAAAGCCGACAGCAGGGCCCGAGGAGCCTAGACTGGGAGACGGAGGAGGTTCGGAGTGTCCCACGTGGCCAGAAACTTGAGAAGTTTCTTGATCCCTTTTTCCATCGATTAGTGTAAAACAGTCAAAAAAAAAAACCAAAAAAGCGACCCAGGAAGAGCAGTCGCCTAAGACGTGCATGGCCACCATTCACACTCTTACTTTAAATAAAACTATCGAGTCCGTCTGAGAGTTAAAGCAGTGCATGTAAAGTCAACGTACAGATTCACCAACCACAGGTTGTCGTCTGTAGAATTAAAACCCTATGGAGGATGAGGCTGTCAGGAGCAGAGGCTGGTCAGGCGTTGGACATCTCGGCCTTGCTGAGCGCGATGGCCAGCTCCAGGTCCTCCTGCTCCTGCTGTCGGAGTCTCTTCAGCCGCTCCCGTTCCGCTCTCTCGCTTTCTCGCTTTGCCCACTCCATCTGCTGGGCTTCGTTCCCAAACTAGGCCCAAACACAGGGAGACGTCTGGTCAGTGTGAATCAGGAGGGAAGGTGAGGATGAATCAGAACGGTCTCAATCAGAGATTACCGCATGACAATCTGAGAACAAACGACACACACGACTAAAGAACCACAAAGAAAAAAAAACAGCAGAGGAAGGAAACAAGCCTTCAAGAAAAGTCAAGCAGTTACCAGACCGTTTAATCTCAATTCATTACGGGAATACGGCTGGATTACGGTTGCCGTGGGATTATAATTATTATTATTATTAGCCAGAATTGAGCATCGCATCATGGCGCAAATCTTACCTTAATCCGCTCCGTTCCTGCAAGAGAGGGATGAATTACAAAAAAAAAAAAAAAAGACAAGAAGAGGTTTACACCGTTGTGTCAAACAACCAGAAGAACGACACGAGCACAGACACAGAAAAGCTCGGACACGACACTCGTGACCTTTGACCGGCCACTCGGCTTGACAGACATGCTCCCATCACATGCACACGGCTTGACTACCAGCCACACAGCATGCCACCGCTGAACCACCTTCACACCATCCGGGCGGGAATAAAGATGGTTCAGTGGGTCGGAGAGACAAAGGCAGGGGGAACACGGCAAACACGGATGGAGCGGATCTGCAGCGGCGGCTCGCGGAGGAAACAACAGCCTGCGAGCTGAGCAGTGATACTGGCGCTTGGCGATCAGAACCAGGCCCGGAACCATCCCAACGTCTGAGGCTAGCGACACACTCTGAGGACTGATACGCCGAGTCAGAGCATGCTGGGGGGAAAAGAGCATGTTACGAGATCCGGACGATGAATAGCACGATGTCTGAGGATCCGGAGAACGGAGAAAACAACAGAACGAGGGGAAAACTAAACACGAGTGAAAAAATGTAAGAGAAATGACGGCCTGAAAAAGACTCTTAACGTTTGTTCTCGTGAAGCTTTCGTCAAGTAACGCTTGCCGTTATAAAATAATCAACGCTAAAAATTATCTTGGACGCTAAACATGATCTCGAACGCTCTAAAATTCGCCCGGATGCTGATAATTCGCTCAGACGCTAAAAAATATCTCAAACGCTCTAAAATTCTGTCGGACGTTCTAAAATGCACTCAGACGCTCTCGGACGCTCTAAAATTCAGTCAGACCCTCTAAAATGTGCTAGACGCTCTAAAGTTTTCTCGGACGCTCTAAAATTCACTCGGACGCTCTAAAATTCACTCGGACGCTAAAAGTGATCTCAGATGCTGAAAATTCTCTCGGACGCTCTAAAATTTGCTCGGACGCTCTAAAATTTGTTCCGACACTCTAAAATGTTCTCAGACACTCTAAAATTTGCTCCAACTCTAAAAATTTGCTCAAAGTTGATCGGAGCTCAACGATCCTCGATACTTTTTGAGCTCAAGACGCTGACGTTTCTGTTCATCTGTCGATTCATCACTACTTACCAACCTATTAACGAGCGAACGAGCGAGAACGAGCGGCTTGACTAGAGCCAAACATCCAGAACACGTGGACGACGCACTAATAGAGATGTGCTTGAGACATGGAGAGAAATAATAAACGAGTGGCGGCGTAAAGCAACAGACGGCGTGAATACTTCGGACGGCGCTGCTGGGCTGTTTTTTTTGTTCGCTGTCATTGTTGGGGTTTCAGAGAGAAAGCAGATCGGGTCGGATAAGAGAAGAGTATCACTACGCTCAACTTACAGAGCTGAAGTCTGCAAAACCCAAGGAAGAGTCTTTAGAGGCTTTACTTGGAGCAAACGGGTCTTTGCCACTAAACGGGTCGCCCGCTCCCTTTTTACTCAGGAACGGATCCGCAGCATCAGCGCTGAAGGGCTGGAACGGGTCGCTGGTCTTGGCATCGGAACCGGCCGTGTTCACTGGAGTGTTATCGCCTGTGGAGAAGAGAAGCGTTTCAGACGAGACGGAACACGAGCCGAGCGTCATTTACAGTCAGATATCCTTTCAACAGCTTTTAAAAATCAGGGAATAAAACCCACGACCCGCAACGCTCGGAACGCCATTGACTGCGGGAGCTTCTGAAAGACACGTGTGGTGATCTGGAAACCACTAGAATTACCGTTGGATTTAGAGGATAGCTACGTGTGAATGTGTGAATGTAAGAGATGTGAGAATGTTTTCTTCTTTACTGGGCCATAATAACGATAATTATCGGGACAGATTGTTAAGAGCATGTGGGAATTAAAGCACATGTGTGATGCTGCGATTTATAAACTGCTTTATTTCCCACGTGTAGTGTTTTATTAATAATAGATTATACTGTTTTCCACTGTCAATATTCAAATGTTCTGTATTCTACCTCAATTATTCACTCAACTGTAAAGTTCCGGCAACAAATCCTTGAAAAATCATGAATCGCCATGGCTGATTGAAATAAAACTTTCAAACAATCTGGCTTTAAAATGACAATCTTGCAAATATAATAAAACTAAAAAGATTGATTTATAATTGTGTCATTTGCGATCACTTTATCTGAACGTCACGCAAACAACAGAAAAGCGCAAAAAGTCAAGAAGGAATCAAACAAGATGGAGACACACGTCCTTCTTCACCTTCTTCTTGACCAAAAATCCCACAGGTGGGTGAAAGTGTTTAATGCGGAAACTCTGCTACTGTGTGTGAGTGTGTGTGTGTGTGTCTCTTTCATCAGATGCACTTTTATATTTATAGGGCGAAAGTCTTGCAAAAGATCTGTGCATTCCCGCAATTTGCGCAAGAGCGAGCGCGAGCAGCCGGGGGAAGATCTCAAGAGCTTGTGAAAAGCTTCTTCCTCTGCCAAACGCTGGCACCAGGCGTGAGAACCTTTCACCGCTCGCTGGTTCCTCTAAAGGTGCTAACCGCATTTACAATACGAACGATATTTATACAAGACCAGCAATCTCGCTGTCAGTAAGCGGAATGGTGAACCGCAATAAAAGTCCCCACCCTGTGGAGGTCAGAAAGGTCAAGCGTGTGCACGGTTCGAGATCTGAGGACGGTGATTGGTTTAGTGTGCGCCGTGATGTCACGCTGCCGCTGCCCAGAGCATCAAATCCACCTGCGGCATTTATCCTACGATCTGCAAAGTGTTGGGCATGTGCATTGAGAAACGCTGTTGTGTGAAGGTTGTGGCAGCGAGGACACGCACACGCACACACACACACACACAGGAAGTGGGGAGGGGCGCTGGCAGGCGGGCTAACCGCAGATCAACAAAGCGTGTTAGCGATGCCACCCTGAACGCACAAACACTCCCGGAATTCTGAGGATGACAGTAAACACTGTCCGGTGAGAGTCGGACGCACAGACTCGCACGCGCTTTCTGCTGCAGCCAAAACGAGCCAACGTGGTCATCAAGGCAGTCCAAAAAAAAAAACACGAGATGTTGCAACTCCAGCTAATTGTACGAGAGAAATCGGACGATGAAGAAGTGTAACAATGTTCCTGGTTCGGGAACAGTGCAATACAAATTATTCCTCATCAATATTAAGGACACGTTGAACAATCATGCGCAAAAGAACGGGGGAAAATGTACTAAAAGACAAACGCTTCGGTTCACAAACAACTCGAAAATTAGATTGAACACACACTCAAAAAAAAAAACTTTCAAAGCAAAATGCAGAATCTATTTAGTTTTTACTGTAATAGGAAAACCACTAAGTATTTATCCCAATTAAGTGTTCCAATGGATGTTTCCAGCCTCAGTTCAGCTTTAAGGAAAAAAAATAGCATTTTGGACAAAATACTATAGAATAGTTTCTGTTAAAAGAAAAATGAAAAACCATCTCGTTTGTTGAAATTCGTCTTTCATCATTCGCTAAGAGGACTCAACCTCAACAAATATATTTTGAAAAAATGTCACGGTCTCCTCCGTGGTTTGTGGACGGTGGCTTACCACTGGGTGGTTTGGGTCGTGGTGGTACACTTTTCTTGGGGGGTAGAGCGGGCATGTCGGGTTTGCGGACAAAGGGGTCGTCTACGAAGCCCTGGGTGGAAAAAAAACAGAAGCAATGGAAGAGCGGGTGCTATTATCGGACACAAAAAAATGCAAACTGGGCAAATTAGCATTGGGACACTCATGCAAACCACATCTTACATCAGACACGCTTCACAGGCATGAGAACGTTCCTCTGATTTCCACCGTGATGTGAAAGAACTACCTTCGACATTTGGCTGAAGTCTGCGAATCCGCTGTTGCCGCCAAAGGAACTGCTTCCAAACGGGTCCAACGTCCCGAAAAAATCTGAAACCATTCACAACACGACCAATAAGCCAGAGTGACATTCATAAATCAAACAGCTGAGAAATAGCACTTCTGTTTTCAACGGATTATAGAACAGAACAGAATAGAATAGAATAGAATAGAATAGAATAGAATAGAATAGAATAGAATGCTTTTTTTTGTCATTGTATCACAAGGTTACAATGAAATTAGTATTGCTACTCCCTTTGGTGCAAAAAGAAAGATGTGATATTGATAAAATACACCCACTGAATAACAAATATAAATAACTACAGCATGTTAAAATATTGTCTAAAATATAGAAGACAAGAAACGGTTTAAATATAACACAGGATACGAGAACAAGAAACATACATAGTGCTAAATATTGAATATTAATATTGAAAATTAAATCAATAGTAAAGAGCGCGCTACCTCCACAATTATAAGTAGTAAAAAAAAAAAATAACTAAAAATGAAATGAAAAATGTAGAGGGTGCAAATATTGTTATGTGCTGTATATGTAATCAAACTAAACATTTGGCATTAAAGTGAAGTTAAACTGATTAACCAGGATTAGGCTTGAGTTTTTTCAACCTCCATTTTAAGTGTGTCCAACTCAAGAAATCTTATTAAATGGATTTAATATTGAGAGGTTTGGTCTACGTTTCACAACAGACCACCGGCAGCATGAGAATCTTCTTCACACGTCCGATCTCAGAAGAAAAGAGCAGAAGGTGTGAACGTGATATTCTGTTCGAGTTGTGTCTGAATAATTTAAGACTGGGCTAAAAACAATCATGATTGAATGCAGAATAATTACATTTGTCAATTTTAAAGGCTGTTGAATGAAACGATTGTTTGTCAGTGTCATTCCAGACAAAATATGATTACAGATTACAGAATATTACAGAAACTTTGCCATTTTAATCACATTTAAGGAGATTATTGGCAAAAACAAACAAACAACCGAGTTGTGCTTTGTAATAATCAACTGTCAATATTAGTTCATGTGCTGTAAATATATAAAACAAATGAACGAAATGTAAACGAAACAAATGACTCGAAATATTTTGTCCAAGAGTTAAAGATTTGAGTCAAATTTTATTTTCTCAACTGTAATAGGTGGGAACAAACAAAGATAATAAATTGATTTAAATTTTTTCACTTTAGTACTGCGGTACTAATTTTTGTTGCTTTATTGTGTTGTGTTTTTAACAAGTTTTTACTACATATTTACATTAATTGTGTCCCGGTTTATGAAATCTTTGCTTTGCGAAACTGCAGTCGGCACAAATTAATTTTGTAATTCAGGGTACCACTGTATTTGTTTGTTGTGAAATAAGTGCAACTACATTTTCAAACACTTCATTTAAAAATCAAGCATTTTTAAGGCCTTGAAAACACAATTGAAATTCAAGCATTTTCAAGAATTTCAAGCACCCGTAGGAACCCTGGATAACAGTGAAACTTATTTCTACATCAGAGGCCTTTCAGATATGAACAAAAATATACATTGTTTCTAATTTTTGTTCTATATTTGAGTTTTGGACCCAAGCCAAAATCAACCTCCATAAATAGATCATTTATTATTATTCTTATTATTATTATTATCTACTTGGCTTTTTAATTATATGCATTTCATTTTAGATGATCACTTAAGACTGATTTCACCAGCATATTGGCTTCCCGAAGACAATGTTTCCTACATGACTTATGTTATAACCTAATGGAAGAAAATGGCTCTAATTGCCGTTATCAAAACATGTGAATGGTATTGGTGTCACGGTTGGATCGGTGGTACCTTGGCCTTTGGGTTTTGGGCTGGTGGAGCTGAAGGGATCATTACTGGAGAAGTGATGGCTCTGTGGAACAGAACCAAACCAAGGGATGAGAAGCACTGGTCCACGTGACGGACGGGCGAAGGTCATGTCTACCTTGGTTGGAAGAGTGGCACTTTTGCTGAAGGACTCGGCGTTGCTGAAAGGATCCTGCTTGGCTGGCTTCTTGAAGAAATCTTCAGATGAGGTTCTAAACGGGTCGGCTTCATTAAAAGGATCTCCACCAAAAGGATCTGAGAAAGAGAAAGGTTTCGTTTTACAGAAGCGGCTACGGGGATAGTCCGGCATTTGCCTATTGCCATTTACATTGACGTCTAAAGATAGAAGCAAAATATAATACGAGTTCAACACAAAGAACAGGCACAGAGGAACTGAAAGTCCAACAAGTCGGGGAACCGTGACCCACACACCATGATGATTCCACCGAAAATGCACATTATATTATTACAAACATTTCGACAAAACTTGAATACGTCGCATACAACAATCTGCAGATAATAGTCATAATCTGAACTGGTGACCACATATATTAAGTTTCTTTAGCAAATGTTTGGATGTGTGTATTATTATTTACAGTTTTGTTAATGTTTGTATATACTTTTTATATTGATGTGCGTTTATATATAAAAATTAGTGCTGTTGTCAAACAATACATTTTTTTACTGATACACTGATCCCAAACCAAATAAATAACTGAAGCTTGTAATATTGGATATTGAAGTGTAAAATGTAAATAATGTAAACAACACTAAATATACACTCAATTAATTACTGTAATATAACTTAGTCGACTTTTTGTTCAGTTTGCAATATATTTTCTTTGTTTCTTAACAACATATTTACAATAAACCATCAAGAACCTGGTTTGAAAAACACATTTCTTATATATATAAAAAAAAAAAAAAAACAGGCAGTTGAAACTTTAATGGCAATGAAAAAAAATATTTTCCAAAATATTTTTTGGATAATAAGAGGACTCCAAAAAAAGTCCACAATAAAGGCATGGCAAATATGTTTGAGTAACAGTGAGTAACATTTAGCTTGATCCCTTACTTTAAGACAGATCAGTCCACATTAAGCAACTCGCTGTTCCCTTAATTCTTGATCTTCGGCTGAACTGTGATTAACGTGCCCAACAATCTTGCGACATTCTGCAACTTCAACTCTACTGTCGTGAATGGAAACCGTAAAAGCTTGTTGCGAACTGTAAAAATAAAAGTGTTCTGGTACGAGCGCAGTCGGCGTCTCTCCTCCACATCCCGTTCCATTTTTATGCGAAATACATAAAATGATCGCACATTCGCAGTTGTTTGATAAACAATGCGAATGATTCCGTTTTCCCTTCTTTATTAATAAATTGCGTCGTGACTTCCGCTTTGCAAAAAACTGTACACACTATTCTTTTGTTCCATCTACGCATCTGGCAAAGTTTTAAAAGTTCCATAAACTCTCTGTATAAAAGTCCTTCCTTGCTCTTATTCTTTGCACGTCGAACAACTGGTGGCACCCGGTTGAGGTGAAAAACGGCAACCGCGTTAATGCGATAATTATTTTTAATAGCGATGAATTTTTCAAATGAAACGCATGCGTTAACCTCGACAGCACTAATATATATAAATACATTCTTCTATATATTCTTTCTGCAGTTGTAAGATGCCATTTCCCCAGCGTGTGACAAATAAAGGTTTAACATTTTAAAATAAAGGTTAAAATTTTCAATCAAATTTCTGTTTAATATCTCAGTGGTGTGGAATACCTGGAGCGGCTGACGCCGGCTTGGAGAACGGATCGCTCTGGAACGGATCGCCTGCACAGAACAGAAGGATGGAAAGATGAGCAGTTAGTGGAAAACGTCAAACTCAATGAAGCAGAAGCAGAAAAGGAGCTGGCTACATTTGAAGGGGTCGGTTTTGAAGGGGTCTTCCGACTGGAAAGGGTCCGTGTGCATCTCCTGTGGGGCGCTGCTGAAGACTCCGGTGCTCTTCACCTTGAAAGGATCCTCCTGAAACCACAGTCTGCTCTTTAGAAACCTCCACCATCTACTTCTCTTTCGGCTTTTCCCTTATCAGGGGTCGCCACAGCGAGTCATCCCTTTCCACCTCATTCTATCTTGAGTATCTTCTACTCTGACCCCAGCCAACCTCATGTCCTCTCTTACAACATCCATATATCTTCTTCTTGGTCTTCCTCTTGCTCTCTTCCCTGGCAGCTCCATCTCCAACATCCTTCTACCAATATATTCACTATCCCTCCTCTGCACATGTCCGAACCATCTCAGTCTGGCCTCTCTGACTTTGTTGCTAACACAAGTAACGTGAGCTGTTCCTCTGATGTGCTCGTTCCTTATTCTGTCCAACCTCGTCACTCCTAAGGAGAACCTCAACATCTTCATCTCTGCTGCCTCCATCTCTGCCTCCTGTCTCTTTCTCACTGCCACTGTCTCTAAGCCATAGAGCAGAGCTGGTCTCACCACTGTCTTGTACACCTTTCCTTTGAGTCTTGCTGACACTCTTCTGTCACACAACACTCCTGACACTTTCCTCCACCCGCACCATCCTGCCTGCACTCGCCTCTTGACCTCTTTTCCACACTCCCCATCACACTGCACTGTTGATCCCAGGTACTTAAACTCCTGCACCTTCTTCACCTCCACCCCCTGTAACTTCACTCCTCCACCCTGCCCCCTCTCATTTATACACATGTATTCTGTCTTACTACGACTGACTTTCATGCCTCTTCTTTCCAGAGCAAACCTCCACCTCTCTAGCTCTTCCTCCACCTGCTCTCTACTCTCGCTGCAAATTACAATGTCATCAGCAAACATCATTGTCCAGGGAGATTTCTGTCTGATCTCATCTGTCAACCTGTCCATAAGCATAGCAAACAAAAAGGGACTCAAAGCTGATCCTTGATGTAGTCCCACCTCCACCCTGAACTCCTCTGTCTGGCCTACAGCACATCTCACCATCGTCCTACTCCTCTCGTACATGTCCTGGACTACTCTGACGTACTTCTCTGCCACTCCCGACAACCTCATACAGTACCACAGCTCCTCCCTCGGCACCCTGTCATATGCCTTTTCTAAATCCACAAAGACACAATGCAGCTCCTTCTGACCCTCTCTGTACTTTTCCATCAACATTCTCAAAGCAAAAATGGCATCAGTGGTGCTCTTGCGGGGCATAAAACCATACTGCTGCTCACAAATCTCTACCTCCTTCCTAAGCCTGGCTTCCACTACTCTTTCCCACAGCTTCATTGTGTGGCTCATCAGCTTTATTCCCCTGTAGTTGCTGCAGTTCTGCGTATCACCCTTGTTCTTGAAAATCGGCACCAGAATGCTTTTCCTCCACTCCTCAGGCATCTTCTCGCTCTCTAGAATCCTGTTAAACAAACTGGTTAAGAACTCTACAGCTGACTCTCCTAGACACTTCCACACCTCTACAGGCACATCATCAGGACCGACAGCCTTTCCGCTCTTCATCCTCTTCAGAGCCTTCCTCACCTCATCCCTACTAATGTCTGCTATTTCCTGCTTCTCAACATCCACATCCTCCTCCCTTCTTTCCCTATCATTTTCCTCATTCATCAGCTCCTCAAAATACTCCTTCCATCTTCTCTGCACACTCTCCTGGGTTGTTAGTACATTTCCATTTCTGTCTTTTATAACTCTTATCTGCTGTACATCCTTCCCATCCCTATCTCTCTGTCTGGCTAGCCTGTACAAGTCCTTCTCTCCTTCCTTTGTGTCTAACCTGTCATACAGCTCATCATATGCTTTCTGTTTGGCCTTTGCCACCTCCCTCTTCACTCTGCGCTGCACTTCCTTGTACTCCTGTCTACTTTCCTCAGTCCTTTCTAGATCCCACTTCTTCTTTGCCAACCTCTTCCTCTGGATGCAGTCCTGTACTTCCTTATTCCACCACCAAGTGTCCTTATCTTCTATCCTCCTACCAGATGAAACACCCAGCACCTTCCTACCTGTTTCCCTGATAACCTCTGCTGTAGTTTCCCAGTCATCAGGCAGCTCTTCCTGATCTCCCAGAGCCTGTCTCAATCTCTGCCTGAACTCCTCGCAAGCTCCTTCATCCTTCAACTTCCACCACTTGGTCTTCTGTTCTGTCTTTCCTCTATTCTTCTTCCTCCTGACCACTAGCGTCATCTTACACACCACCATGCGGTGCTGTCTGGCTACACTCTCTCCTACCACTACTTTGCAGTCACTAACCTCTCTCAAATGGCCTCGTCTACATAGGATGTAGTCCACCTGTGTACTCCTACCTCCACTCTTGTATGTCACTCTGTGTTCCTCTCTTTTCTGGAAGTAAGTGTTGACTACAGCCATTTCCATCCTCTTAGCAAAGTCTACCACCATCTGTCCTTCTGGTTCCTTTCCTTCACACCAAACCTGCCCATCACATCCTCATCACCTCTGTTCCCCTCACCAACATGACCATTGAAGTCTGCTCCAACAACCAGTCTCTCCCCTCTGGGAATACTTCTATGACCTCATCAAACTCACTCCAGAATCTCTCCTTCTCTTCTAATTCACAGCCCACTTGTGGAGCATACCCACTGACTACATTCACCATCACCCCTTCAACGTCCAGCTTTAAGCTCATCACCCTGTCTGAGACTCTTTTCACCTCTAGCACATTGCTCCCCAGCTCCTTCTTCAGGATCACTCCTACCCCGTTTCTCTTCCTATCCACACCATGGTAGTACAGTTTGTATCCTCCTCCAATACTACGTGCTTTGCTGCCCTTCCACCTCGTCTCTTGCACACACAGTACATCTACCCTCCTTCTCTCCATCATGTCTGCCAGCTCTCTGCCTTTCCCTGTCATTGTGCCGACGTTAAGAGTCCCTATTCTCAGGTCTATGCTCCTTCTCATCCTCTTCTCTCTCTGTTCACGCACCCTTCTGCCTCCTCTCCTACTTTGACCAACAGTAGCCCAATTTCCACCGGCACCCTGTAAGTCAACAGTACCGGTGGCGGTCGTTGTTAACCCGGGCCTCGACCGATCCGGTATGAAGTTTCTTTGAACGACTCGCATGGTTCAGGTTTGACTAATTTTACGCCGGATGTCCTTCCTGACGCAACCCTCTCTATTTATCCGGGCTTGGGACCGGCACAGAAGTAACTGGCTTGCAACCCCTGCGGCTAGATTCCTGAGGCTAGAAACCTCCACCATACGACTGGATAATAAAGCTTTCAATCCTCCGCAAAAACAAATCAGTTATAAATCACAAAAACAAAAAAAAATAAAGAAAAAAAAGAAGATTCCTGGAGAATTTTCGGTTTAGCAACTCTGAACTGAGCGGTTGGAATTGTGTCCACCATGTCACTGAAACTAAAGCTGCTGGAGCCAGAAATGCTCCAAAATTAATAATTTAACAGTGAAAGTTATAGATTATTTAATAAATGAACATTGTAGGAATGTGGAATTAAAAATGAAATTAATAAAATCAACAGCAAAAAAACTAAACAAAAATGAAATCCTCCAGCCAAAAACAAGTCCTAACATAATGCCAATTCATTCATTCATTTTCTGAACTGCTTTTCCGTCTCTGGGTCACGGGGAGCTGAAGCCATTCACAGAAGCTCTCAGTCTGAAGGCGGGACACACATTGTTGGCCAACCAATCACAGAGCAAGACACACAGACACACACTCCCACCTATGGACAATTCTCCAGACACTGATTTGTCACCACAAGCAAATTCATGATCTGAAAAAAAAAATCTCCTCACCATGGCACCAAAGCCTCCGTTCTCCTTCTCTGGAAAGCTCTCGCTCATGTCAGCCAGGTTGGTCATGCTGCCCCCGTGTGTTCCATTCAGGGTACTGCTGTACTGCTCCATGTTCTTACTGATCTCCTGCTGACTGTCCTGGATCTGAGACAGCTTGCTCCGGGCCTGCGCAAAACACACCACAATAGATCTATTTTTGCAAAAAAAAAAACAAAGGTTCAATTATAAAAGATAAAAAAAAAAAAAAGCATCTATAATTCTACCAACGAGTAGCGTATCATATTTAACTCACATCCTTAAATGAGAACTAGAGAACACATAACATAATAAAATAAATATACTATGAATAACAAAAGTCGTAAGAGTAATTCATGTGTGAAGTGCTTTAGCGATTGCCACAGCTCTGTCGCCCTCTAAAGGAAATCTGAAGAACTACGCGTGGATGAATCAGATCAGAAGAACCTGGTTGATCTCGTCCTGCGTGGCTTTGAGAGACTTGATGATGGTCTCTAGCTGGATCCTGCCTGCCTGAAGACTCTGCTCTAACTGCGCTTCCTCTTGCTGCAGGCGATTCAGGTCCGCTTTGGCCCGACCCAGCTCTTCCTCTTGACACTGAAGATCCGATTCCTGCGAGTGAATCTGGGTCTGTAGAGATGAGATCTGAGCAGAACAACAGTGCACGGCCTTAGAAAACACTGAACTACGTCAACGAAGAAGATGAAGAGCGTGCCAGAACCAGAGCTTCCAGCTCACCATCTGAGACTCTTCCTGGCACTTTTGCCGCACGTCATTGAGCATGTCCTCCAGTTTCGCTTTCTGTTGGTCCATCTCTTCCAGTCGGTCCTGAGCATCCTGCTTCTGCGCCTCAAGCTCCTGGAGGCTGGACGTTTCTCGGTCCAGATCGTTCTGCATTTCCTGTCCCAGAGTACACACACTGTAATCATGCCTTTCGTAGGAGTCAGAATCCGACAGTCTGAGCTGGGTTGAAAGTTTATACTCAAAAGCATTTATCAGACTACAAGGTATTCTAAAAATCAAATAACCGTATTTAAGGGACAGTTTCTTTGCTGCTTTTACTAAAAGTGTTGCTAAAAATGTTATGCACATTTTTTTTAAGGTTTCTACCTGAACCTCGGTGGTTTTATGCCTGATCGCCTCTTCAGCGTCTCTGATGTCTTGCTCTAAGGTGTATTTTTCTCTGTCGAAATAAAAAAAAAGAAAATTGTAGGACTCGTCTAAACCAAGCAGTGAAAGCGTCCCTCGCACCTGCCAGTGTCCCACACTTACAAAAGCACGACACACACACACACACAACAGAGGGTTTTACCTGAGTGTGTCCCAGTGTGTGAAAGCAAGAGTGCTGAGGGAGCGTGAAGCAGTAAAAACAAGAGATTTCATGAATTCACACGTCAAAGCAACAGCGTGAGAAGGGAAAGGAGATGAAATGACTGTCGGGGAAAGGAAATCTCCACCAGCAATACCTTTCCGCTTGCTTTCACGCACCCTGATGCATCTATGGAGAACTGGTTCAGAGGAGAACAGATCGGCTGAGGAGGATGGGGAACGCAACAAAGCAACAAGCAACAAAAATGGAGGACAATGGGGAAAAAAATGCTAAGAGCCAATGATACTAAACACAAAACTGTGTGTGTGTAGGTGTGTGTGGGTGTGTGCGTGTGTTTTGTGAAGAACCGCCACATACACTTTAATGTTAAATTGGCATGCCATAGGTTTTTTTTTTTAACAAAACATTCATGACAATTACTTTTCACATATAGGTTGATAAATGTAAAATGTATCATATAAGTGAAGAATTTGACTAATCCAAATATGCGATTGACTGAAGTAAAATACCATAGCTTTTTAAAAGATAAGAACTAATATTATTGCGATAACTAAAAATCACAGTAATTATTTTTTGTGATTATCATTTTCAGATTATTGCCCAGTCCTGTTTTTAATTAAACCTTTACTTACCTGAATGTTTGTTTTAATCTGAATCAAATAGCCTCATACATAAACAAATTTGATATACAGATGTACATGTGTCTATCAAAACTGGACTGGAAATTATAAGGAAACAAGTTCTGAAGACATTTAGGTGACAACATAAGATTTCAAGTTTAACCCTGAACCGTAGAGGTGACCAGTGTGTATGTGACCATGACGATAAGCTATGTTGTTCTAACTCTGCACTTTAATCATCACTGCACGGTTCACTTCTATCCTTCTACTGGACACTTGAACTTTAACCGGTCACTTTTACAAACACTTCCTAGATCACCGAGTTACTTTTAAACTGGACACTTAAAACTTTTCTGGAGTCACTTTTTTGTAGTTGTTTTTTACTCACTTATACGTTCTTCTACTTCTTACGCACTTACTACAATTGTATATTTATCTGGGAAATTTTGTATTTTATTCATAATTCATCTCCATATCTTGTTTTTATCGTATTTCTATTCTTTATCATTTTATTGTATTTCCCTTTGCACATTTTTATTGCATCCCTATGTTTAAATGCTGGAACGTTAAAAAACATATTTCACTACACGCTGTACCATGTATAATTTGTGACAAATACAATTTGAATTTGTGTGTAGAATTACCTCTGCAGCTGAGCAATCTCCTGACTGATATCGTCCAGTTCCTTGATCCCGGTGAATTCCCCCGAGCCCACCGAGCTGGAGCTGTCCTGTACGAGCACAGAAAGTCAGTTCTGCTCCGGCACCAGCCACACAACCACAGCGCCAAACACCGGGAGGGAGAAGAACAGCACGGAGCCACCACACGGGAGGCAAGACACAGAACCACTCGCTCACTCACTCACACACACACACCACTGGGTCTCTCACAAATGCTTTCCAGTCACAGTCTGGGCTAGAGAAAACCAAAGCATTTGTCATCTCGTCTCTCCAAGAAGTTACCTACCCAGAACTTGAACATTATTGCCTGATTTTAGCCAGCGATGATGCCAAAAAGCACCAGCAGCGTTAACGTGCGGATGGAAGGGAACAGAAGATTGCTTGGTCAGATACGTGGAAACTCAGCATTTATATCTATTCAACCGGCAGACGCTTTTATAAGCGACTCTATATACCTTACAGTACTGCACATGTACATACAGCGTTGCTCTACGATAAGTGTAAACATCATTTGTGTGAAACAAATGAAACTAAACGGCGTATTTCCTTTGTAACGTCACTTTGCAACATGAACACATTTGAAACAATGTGAAAAGGCAAACAAAGGAGCGCTTGTTTCTACGCAAACACTGCAACGTTTATTATGGCTATAAAAGGAACAAATTATTAGTCTTGCGATTTGCATGTTTATATTCAGGGCCTGAAAACACTCCACTAAAGAATGCGTTTTAGCACAGTTCTACTTAGATATTTTACACGGCTTTGTTTATTTGATTTATTCACCACTACATCTCTGCAACCAGGAAGCTCAACTTCCTATGATGAAAAGGTTTTATACCGAACGGAAAATACTTACGCGCCGCATTTCGGTCAGTGCAGCCATCTCGGAGCCCACTGGCGTCATGTATCCCGAAAGACTCTGGGAGAAAAAGCGTTTGCAAAAGCTTAGAAAAACGACTGCGTGGAGGCGCTTTACTGTGACGCCACACGCACCGGTCCCGGGGTGCTCCTCTCGGACGGCGGGATCATGTCGGCAGTCAGGTTCTGCGGAGGATCCAAACCTTTGCTCACTTTTTGCTGGATGAGGTGCATGGCTAAAGAAAACTGTTCACGGGTGAGTTTCCCCATTTGTCTGGTGTCGGCCAAAGCCCTGAGCAAGACAAGCCAGGCGATGAACACGGTAACAATCCCACAGTTTCATTCAAAAACAGCACAGTCGTACCAAATGTGTGCCAGCATGTTTTGTGGAAGGCCCGACTGCATGAAGATGTCTTTGACTTCATGTCCACTGACAAACCCGTCCAGATCCATGTCCGTTTTGAGAAAGATGTCATCGTAGCGCCCCCTGTCTGTGATGGGCACCACCCAATTGACCAAATGCTATTGTAAGAAAACAAGAATATTTCACATGAATGACGTCCAAACTGACACAAACGTATTGGTAGAGTGAAAACGACAAAACAACAATAGTAAGAGTAAAGCATTTTAAGAAAAAGCAGGCTTTTCTTGACACCTAAAAAAAAACAACTTTGTATTTGACTTTTTAAACTAAGTACATTTAATACTGTTCAGAAACCTCACCTCTAATAGATCGTGTAATGGACAAAACCACGCTGCCATCTGATGTCAGTATCGCTACAATTAAAACTTATTATGTAACGTTAATAAAACGGTTTTAAGTACAAAGATTGGAAATAGCGCATCTTGACCTGAGAACTTGTACGAGACAGAATCCTGTCACTAATCCAAACGAGTGACGCTTCAATTTCTGCAAAATTATAAATTGTAATTATACTTGAACAATAAACAGCACAATGTAAACGTTGCTTCCATATCTTCCTATCCCTGTCAGTAAACGCTATTACAACTGCAGTGTGTGACACGGTGGATTTTATAAAGTGTAAACGGAAAGTGTAACTAGTAGACGCAGACATGTGACTCCGCCCATAATGCAAATAAAATGCAAATGAGCGACAGACCTGGGCGGATTTGAGGGTGTGTTTAGGAGACAAACTTCCAGTGCTGTTCAGGGAATTCATGCTGCCGTGGGATGGGGTGGAGCGCAGGCTGTCTTTGGGTGGGGGTGGGCTGCCGGGCAGCGCTGACCCCATACTGGACAGAGATCCGGACGACTTCTTCCTTTTGGAGGGAGGAAGGAGAGCGGAGGGCAGAACAGAGGGCACGGGCTCTTTCTCCAGAGCGCGGTAAACGAGATGCATAGCCTTAGAAAACAAAAACGATGAGTACAAATATCAGTGCATCGTGTATGTCGACATATATTACACAGACCAGTACATTTGATGATAAAACTCTCTTTAACTCACCACAGCAAATTCATCTTTATCCAAGTGTCCATCTTTGTCGATGTCACTCAAATCCCAAACCTACTCGGAAAAAAATGGTTTATTTGTTATTGTGATATTTTTTCCCACACAAAACCCACCAACGAAGACGGAACAATAATAAATGAATGGCTGTTTATGAATGAATAAAAAAATGTAAAATATTTAATAATATTTATAATAATAATAATAATAATAATGAGTATTTGTAAGGCGCTTTTCACAGTTTTAACGGTCTCAAAGCAGTTTTATTTACCATAAAATCTCTAAAATAACGCCCCCTCTAATAGGCATATATTCACGCCCTGTGTTCTGTGGGGCTGGTGTACCCACACAGAAGATTGAATAAAAAAAATAATGTGTATAAGCTTGTGCTTATATAAGCTATGTGTGTGTATTTGCACCCAAGTCTCTGGTCACACAACGAGATACATTGAAGGTTACTTAGATAATTACTTTATTTAAACATTTAATCTAATGTCTCATTTTAAGACAAATTGCTTCAATTGCTCCTTCTTAAAATTAAATTGAATTAGCCAATTATCTCGGTCTCTTGCTCTGTGTCTCTCTGTCTGTCTGTCTGGCTGTATCTCGTCTCGTCTGACCTGATTGTCAGTGACACGGCTCTGTGTCTCTGAATTAATGGAGTATCTAGTCTCTGCGCGGACCTTTTTGAAAGCAGTGCTTTGACTTAGAAACACTATTAAGCTCTGTTGTACGTGCTCCTTACCAATGAATGCCATTGATGCATGTGAAATTCAGTACGTGTGAGAAGTCACCATTGTATGACATTGTCACCAACATGTTGAAAACTATACCACAACCCTCTAGTAGAGCGCCCCCTGATGGAAGAGTTGAAAATTAGACTGCCATGGCGTTCTATTAGAGGTTTTATATATTAGTAAGTGGATGTAGTAGGGGAGCAATGGCAGAGTCTTGATGCAGCCAGGAAAGGATTTGAACTTGTGACCTTCTGTTCGCAAGTCCAAGTCTAACCACTAGCCCACAAGTGTGCCAACATTTGAAACCAAGACGAAAGAACCCAGCATGTTCCTACCTTTCCGAGAACATCCACGGGCAGTTTCGAGTTGATCAGAACTGGTTTGACCTTATCACCACACAGAAGTCCGTTGACCGGGCCGAGACTTTCAAAAATGCCATCGAATTTACTCTTTTCTTCTGGCTGAAGGGGAAAACACAGTCTTGAGCTGAATCCCTGAACATCTTCTGATCTATATGAACAGAACTCACCCGAACCGCCCAGTGGCTTTCAGTTGATGCTACGGAGCTCAGTGATGGACTACTGTGGTCCTTCTACGATCCACAAATCGGAATAAACACTTCATCTTCAATAAATCGATAAAGCAGTCAAAAATCCAAACACTTACGAATTTCGGAGCTGTGACAGGAAGGTTTAAACTGGAAAGACTGATGTCACTGCCACTCTGTGCACAAGCCACGAGACGCAGAGCCACGTAAAATCCCTATTGAGCAACGGATCAAATTTAGAGACGGATCGATCTGAATCCAGATTTCTAATAATAGCAGATGTTCTTAGATATCATGAAAGCTATACCTGTTTATCCAGGAAACCTTTCCCGTCAGGATCAGCTAAATCCCAGATCTGGGGTGAAGAAAACATCATAAAAATAACAAATTTAAATAATTTACACAACGACTGATTTTCATAAGCTTCTTAAATATTTCTTAAAACACCAACCTTTCCTAAAGTGATGTCTGGTAGGCCCGATTTCTTCAGAAACAAGGCAGCCTCTGTGGGCCCGACCCTCCCGGTGTTTTCCGGGTCCACCTGCACATAAACAATCTATGCCATGAAAACTCAATGAAAAAGAATAAAACTGTTTATAGAATGCAAAGGCTCGGACTGACCTGTCTGTAGAAGTTCTCGTACACAGGGTTTCCACTTGACAGCTGGAAAAAGGTGCAGGACAATAAAAGCAATGACACAAATCCGAATACCTTCTGTTGCCTAGCATCCACTGAGCGTTCTACACCTCTTCCTTCCACTTGAAGCTAGACGTGGATTAAAATGGCACGAGAGGAAATGAAGGCAATGCAGGAGGATGGTGCAGATTACTGATGCTCACTAAATCCCAACCATGCTAAGCTAAACTAGCCCAACCGGCTCTCGGTGAGTAATAAACAGTCCAGAGTTGTGCATTTTTGTTTTATCGCGATCGCGTTTGCGCTGCAGTGACGTCATCAGCTATACCGTTACACGAGAAAAGTCTTGATGGCATTTTAGCTCGATGTTGTGATGTAGTGGGGCTAGCTGATAACACCAGTGGCTTTCCGTTCCCACGATTGCTCGGCGCTTAATCTACACAACAGCTGGAAACGTTATTCCCGCAGTTCAATTATTCAATGAAATCCACAGCAATGGTTTGCTATTATACGACCACCAAACTGAAGCTAATCGGCTAGCCGTTCCGTGCCCGATTAACGAGGCCTGTTTTCTGCAACTAACTGCAAACATGCAGCCACGAATGCAACGACCGGGCACAACTGCCACTTACTGCAGTGCATTCGTCATTAAAAGCATTATTTTGCCTCGCACCGCGAGGCCGAAAATAACGTTTTAGCTGGCATTACCTGGGCGAGGGTCGCGAGCGCTGCCATCTTTTCCCTGTTGCTGCGGAAACGGCGGGTGGAGGAACAAGGTGGGCGCGCGCGCGGGGGGAGACGCGGGACGATTATCAGTCAGGGAAGACCGTCACAGACGATTCAGGACAGGCACACGCCAAGAAGGATCAAAACAATTGATTTATGCTTGTACAGTATAGATGGATGGATGGATGGATGCATGGAGAGAGATAGATAGATAGAGATAGACAACAGACAGACGTGCTGGCAGACAGAGTACACAACATTCATAACAGTTTAGGATTTTAAAATATTTTAAAGTGCATATAATTATTTTTTGTGCAATCCATATAATTCAATAGCCGGTTATTACTGATAAATATCGTGCATGCATATCCGCAAGCAGCTTTTTTGTGAATTATGATTTAGTTTATATGTAATAAAATAAGCGCACTGTTTAGGAAGTAAATACACCTGCAATAAAAAAAACTGCAAATAAAAATGTAAACGAGCCAACATATTTTCAAAGGGTTCGATTTCTCGCCTCTGATTGGTCGAGCGTACCATAAAGGCGAATTTCTATTGGCCGAGCCGCCTACAACAGCGCCCCGCCATTGGAACATAGAAACAGCGCCAGAATTCATTTTAGAGCTGTTGCGTGTGTTTAAAGCGTTTGTGTTGCTTTTCGTCGTTTAATGACAACAACCGCCGTTTGTTCACTATTGAACACGGTGTAGGAGTTCAATCGTTAACTCCGAGCCCAACACCGCATTGCTGGCGCGGTTTAAGCCGCTGGAAAGTGCCATTTTCACTCGTCCACTTTCACACGCGATAGTTCGATTTTAAAACTCTGGAATGATCAGTAACCCAGACAACCAAAAGGTAAGGAATTATGTTTATAACAAAAACATTCACAACTTACAATGAGTCTATAGGCGTTTTCTGATTAACATAGACCTACAAGATTTATTTGTCGTGTTGTGTTGTTAGCATTTATGCTAAGGTCTTTAATCTCGTACTTTCGTCGTTTTGTTTGCAAATGTGCCGTTCGTTAATAAGAGTTGTTTTACAAATCTTCTGTTGAACAGGATGAATCGTATACAAGTGGATTTTAAACGGCTGCCTGTGCAACTTTTGGAGAATAGTGCTAAAGCAGAAAGTTTTAATCCCAGGTACTTTGTGTCATTACACACAAACCGCCTAATATTTGTTTCCCGTGTGTGTGTGTGGGGGGGGGGGTATTGATGCAAATACTGATTTTGGTTATATTTAAAGGTCTTCAGACAGTGTCCTTGGTCCACTGACATTTCCAAAATCTAAATCGGCTCTTTGGGATCCGACTCCCAATGGCGAAGTTGTGAGTTTGCATTTGTCATTCTACAGGTGGGTGTTTGAACTAAACAGTTTTCAAAAGCTAATATTTTTTAACTGAGTCCATTGATTTATTTTGTGTGAATGTCATGTTTCAGGAACCCAAAGTTGCTAGTTGGGGAAAAAGCTTTACGTTTAGCACACCGACAAGCAAGACAAACCAATAAGCCTCAATTTTGCTGTTTTTTGCTGGGAACGTTGGCCATCGATGATGGTAAATGGACATGCAATATTATGTACATATTATATAATACAATCTCACATTGTATTTGTTCTGTTTGGTTGATGTAAGGTTTTAACTTTTGTTTAATCCTTTGCAGACGAGGAAGGCGTGACGATCAATCTGGACCGTTTTGATCCGGGTAGAGAGCAGACGGGTTGTTCTGCGAAAGTGCCAACTGCCAAGCTCCCTGGGGACATTGTTGTGCCATGTGTGTTTGATGCACAGCCGGGCGCTCCTATACACTCGAAGGATGATCTGAACGCCTCGTTTAAGGTACCGGACATGCGTGATGCTGTGATGACTTTTACTGAAACAAAACGAATTGACATTGTTTTTTTTTTTTTTTTTTTT